>JABWIB010001193.1:55005-72888 GCA_016617825.1 Platyplectrum ornatum
GTCTCACTATCACTAGTATTCGGACCACTAGAGAACTCAAAACTACTGCGATTAATGAAAGGTCGTTGCTTGTATGGTCTCTTCTTGGTGGTCGCCGGTTTGGCCTCCGTCCCTGAGAACCACTGATACACTCTGTTGTCATCATAATCCCGTTGTACTTTCAATAGTTTCTCATGTTTAAAGCGTACAAGTTCTGCCTTATATTTGCTAAGTTGGTCGTTATACTTTTTGAGCCAATGCTGGCTCTTGTCTTCCAGAAGAATATGTTTCTTTTCTCTGTCAAATGTTGCAAGTTTCAGCTCTGTTTCATTGACCACACGCGATGCTTCTTCAATCACTAGAAGCATCAGATCGAAGGATGCGTTATTAAGGATGGAGATCCAACGCTTGCAGAAGTCAGGTTGGAAACGTCCAATAGTTGGAATGTTGGAAATTCTGAACCCCCGGGGGATAAGTCTGTCCCTATAGTAGTTAGATAGGGATACCCCGTGCATCTTAAAGTCCAGAGATTTCTTTTTGAGACGTATCAACTCATAAAAGGCATCCAAGGCAGTGTCGTTTTTTAATTCCTCCAGGTCATCCTCAGGAAATAGTATCGCCTGGGCATCAGTCTCTGAAAAGCTCAGCGTATCTCCGCGTTGGAGGACAGCACTGGCTAGTCCTCGTTCGTGGTCAGATGTGGTCATCTTGCCGTGTCACGTTAGTAGGTATCAGGCAGATATAACAGAAAAAGAACGATGCAGGTGCTCGGTAGTGAAGTGACTTAATCACTTCATTCATACAAGAGGAGTTGTGAACCGTCACTCAATGCATTACAGGTTGTAACCCTGCTGGATGTGCTGCTCCCGGAAGGCGGTAATAACAGGAACGAAGTTGTAGGGAGTCACTAGCCAGACTTTTTAAGTGCTGAAGTAGTAGCTGAAGTTCATTGATTCAGATACAAGTAGCTGCATGCATGGCACCGACGTTTCAATCCCCACACCGGGATTTTCGTCAGGGTGTACAGTTAATTACAGGAATCACGGCAATTGCAAACTACACATCCCATTACCAGTCATATTTAAAGGAAAAAAGGAAAAAACGTGACTCACCATGTCCCGGCGCCAATCCAGCGGCCTCTGACCCGGAATTGAACCCCATAGGGATACCCTGCATAATACCCTGCATTTTGCATTTTTTCGTAGATACATAGTGCCATTCTGTTGTTTGTATCAGCTCTCATATATGTGTTGCTACATGGAGTATCTCTGAATTACGCTTTATTTATATTTTTTTTGTTATGTTTGACCGGTCTCCGGGGTAACCAGGGGGCCAATGACGGCCCGATTTGAAAGGCACGCCCACTGTGGGTCTCCCCGGCGTTATGCAGGGTATCCCTATTGGGTTCAATTCCGGGTCAGAGGCCGCTGGATTGGCGCCGGGACATGGTGAGTCACTTTTTTTCCTTTTTTCCTTTAAATATGACTGGTAATGGGATGTGTAGTTTGCAATTGCCGTAATTCCTGTAATTAACTGTACACCCTGACGAAAATCCCGGTGTGGGGATTGAAACGTCGGTGCCATGCATGCAGCTACTTGTATCTGAATCAATGAACTTCAGCTACTACTTCAGCACTTAAAAAGTCTGGCTAGTGACTCCCTACAACTTCGTTCCTATATATATATATATATATATATATATATATATATATATATATAAATAATTTTATCAAGCTAAGCTACTGGATACATTTTAGAAGCCAAGAATAAATCTGCTCTTGGAACTCTGCTTTGAGATTTAATATTCATCCTAAATTTATCTGAAAATAATCTACAAAAGAAGAAAAGCTTATTGAGTTTCTTATGGACGTGAGAGATAAATAAAGCACGGATTTGTGCTTAACACAAGATTACCACATATTTGGGAATATTTCTTCAGTTTATAAGGTACCAATTTTTTTTCTTACAGTGATCACTGCTCTTTATTTTTATTTTTGTCTGTATTATGATTTCCACATACTTTTATGTGATATCCATCTAGATAATATTATGCAGCTGTTTGTATGAAGATTTTTCTATACTGTGTATATGTGTACTTAATAAAGTGGTATTAGACTTATACTCATGGTTAGACTAGTTTAATTTTATCCTCTATTTTATATATTGATAATATTAATTTTTTTTTATCTTTTATGGTTAATTAACACTTTGCCTGCACAGAGATTTTTTTTTTCCTGATTTTTATGTTTGTCGTCTTAGCTAGCCTATTTCACTGCAGCAGCAACAGAGTGTATAAAGGTGATTCATTTTCACCATACTTTATATACATATTATTAATATTCTTTCATTCTTGGCGCCATGAGAGAGTTTTAGATAGGTCTGTGCTGGCCAGTGGTGTATTCACAATCACTCTCCAGGGGCCTTTAGCTTTAGGTCCCTGGCTGTGTGCCCTGCATCAAATGAGAAGGTGGCTGCCCATGAACCTTAGAGGTGATCTTCAGCAACAGCTGTACTGACAGCACAAGCCTCCTTCCCTTGCTAATAAGCAGTAACCACTACTCTGACAGTTCAACTTTATGGGGTCTTGGCAGGTCAAAATTGCATTGACAGGGTGTTCATTTCTGCTCACCTGAGGTTAACCAATACCCCTACAAATCCAAGGCACAAACACCCTCTGGCAACAGACTTGTGTACAGTATAGCTGGACTTTAGGCCAGGATTTTAGCTGGCAGTTGGTTTGATTGTTAGTAAGTTATTAGAGGTAGGTTTCTTGGTTGGAGATTAGGTAACCAGAGTTAAAAGCCTTCAGGCCCTTGTATTAAGAGCTGTAAGTTAAATTAGGCCAGGTCTAAACTGCCCAAGGAAAGCCACAGGAAGGCCAACAATTCTGTTGAGGACACCAGACAAAGCATGTTTGGTATGGTCTATGTACCATCCTGTAACTCAAGTAACCCTACAGCCAGAGAGTACAGTTGAACACTTCCTTCTAATGATGCACTCGGTCATCCCCTCCTAGATGTTCAAATANATTTAGGATGAATATTAAATCTCAAAGCAAAGTTCCAAGAGCAGATTTATTCTTGGCTATTAAAATGTATCCCCCACTCCCTCTTTTTTGTGTCCTACTTTAACCCTATACTCGACCAACAATTACTTAATTACTAGCTAGCTTCTACACACCTGCAAAATTTATTGACACATCTTGAAATGTGAATTTCTTGAATTTTTGTTACCTTAACTGCATCAGGACCTGTAATGGGTACATAAATGTGTTTTTACAACTACATTGCAGAGACCTTAATATATGTTCATGCAATCATCATATTTTCCCTTAGGTTTCTTCTGAAGGAGAAATAAATATTTTAAATCATTTTGTTTTTATTCCCACAGATATCTTCCATTCTTATAATTAATTGTATTATCTTTATTAAACGATCTTCAGTTCTTGAACAGTCTTTATCAATGAAAACTATGGTATGGATTGTCTCTAAAGCCTCTTTAAATGAATGACAATATTGTGTTGACACAACACTCAAATGATAATCTCACATAATGCATACAAACTTTACATTTATTCATAAAACAAATGAATTACATACACAGGGGAATCACCAATAAGAAACACGGATCACCACTATTAAAATAAATTTGGCAGGTGAGCTTAACCCAATATAGCTATATTGTGAACTAAACCTCCTCTATATGTATGTGCTGACACATAGTGATATATATTGTTTGGTATGGAGCGCCGGACTTTCTCTGTTCCTTGTATTAAAATAAATTTGTCTGCACTGTGATACTTTCAAGAGGCTGGTAATGAGTGTTAAAGGCTGATAATAAACAGTCTTTTGTGTTAAGACAGCAAAAATATAGAATAACTATTAGAATAATTATTTTGGTCTCTTTTGTTATATATTTTTGTGTTAAGAGTTTATCTTTATCCTTGCTACTCTTTTGCACTTCTTCACAATATACCTTCAATTAAGTACTCATACAGATCATAAAAATAAAGAAATGTATTTAAAGTGAGATATTGTTACTAATATTTCAACTATTAAGTGGAATGTATTGCACTTACAGATTATCCCTTGTTTATATTCATGTAGTTCCCACTAATGTGTGATGTTGATCCACAGCCAACACGGCTTTGATCATGATGGTATTTCCACTTCGCCTTCCTACCTCCCTTTACATGCCCCATATCCCATAGAAAGAAAAACAAAGGTCATAGCTCAAGTCACCTTCCTGTGAGGTCAAGCTCCCCTACTCACATTAGTATTCTCCTTTTCGATGTATGTTTCCCACAATAAATTATAACTATGTGGAAAAAAAACACAGACATCCACTAGGATCTCCTTGTGGATCTCCTCCTATAAGCACTCACATTACCCCTCTTGAGAGTATGCGAATGATAGAGGTTCTCTCTGGGTCACTCCACCCATAAGGTTCTTCACTTGGAGAACCCTCCAGGTAGCTCCCAGACATCTGCTCCTCTGCAAATCCACCCTTAATATGGGTCTCCCCAAATTAGGATGCCGGATCTCAGGTATTTCTTTAAATGTTTTATTATTCCATGTAATCCAATCAAATACTAAAATAAATTCCATTTATTCACATTGAAAAACAGAAAGATAGAGAGAAAAATAAAGAAAAAACAGAAATAGGGTTAGTAGTAATGGAAGTAATCTTTTGGATATTTTGTAGCCATTGAATAAAACATTTCAGCAACACCCAGGCAAGGAATAGCTGTGCAACCTGATGATGCGATGAATGATGTGGGAATGACAAACTCATCTGGTGGTTCATGACAAAATGAAGAACTGATCAAAATTACTAAGCAGCTTTCTCTTTAATTACATATTCTATTTTCCATATGTGCACATTAGGCACATATGGAAAATATTAGGCACATATGGAAAATAGTCAAATACTAAAATCGGAAAAAAAAAACATTCATCCCTCAGTTAAAATCTCCCCACAGTATTATGTTACATTTAGATGTATATTATGCCAAAGTATGCTATGTGATCTAGATTCTTTATTTACATTAATATTCCTTTTAGACTGAAAGTTTAGACATAACAATATATCATCTATTTTATTAGTATTGTATGTTTCTCATTTAATTTCTTTATTAAGAGTTAACAAACATAAAAAATAGTAGAAAAAAATAGTCAAATTTACAAATCAGACCACATTATTGGCTTTACCCACAGGCAAAAACTAGACCAGAAAGAAGGGTTAGGAAGAAAAATGAAAAGAGATTGTAAGCAGACTTTTCTAGCCAAGAAGGGAGATGTGAAATTCCTTAACTGACTTGTACTGAGATGTGAAATTCCTTAACTTCCTTGTACTGATCATGTACTGATCTGTACTGATCCAGTGGATGTATACTCCATCCACTGGATCCACATATTGTATTTACCCCATGTCATATTTCTATGACCAACCTTACCAGACCATACCATTCAAGCCCATTTAAAAACATGGTAAAAAAAAATTGCTGCTTTTGCACATTGTTGACTTGTTCTTAGGAGGAGATACCAATGTTGGAACACAATTTAGAATCCAAAATAAGTGGATATTGGGTATCTTCTTAAGAATTACAATGGACAAAAAGATTGCAGAGTGCCAAAATGGTGCAATCCAGGTGTGTAGGGAATGACCCTGTCCCATCTGACATTGCCAGCAAGAGTTTTAAATACCTGGATATATGTATGTGCATCTGTACCAGTGATAGAGCATTTAGGTTTCAATAATAGAGAAACTTGTTTTAATAAATATCAATTTAAAATTCATATAAAATTTTTGTTAATTCTTAGTACATATTATTTTGTTTTCAACTGTTTTAAATACAAATTTAAAATGTTTCCATATTCAGGACAAATAATAATTCTTGTAATTTGGTAGTCCAGAAAAATCTTCTTAATGCAGATAAGTTGATTCCATTCTGCAGTTGTTTTATACTTTTTATCAACTAAAATGTTAATAAATGCAATGTGCCAAAGCAAATGAAACATCAATATTTCACAGCAACACAGACTGTACTTTGTATTTGCCTTCATTTAAAAGACATCAATGAACTATGGGCAACACACTTCCTAGCAAAGGTATGGTCAAATTTGACCAGGTACAGTATGGTCAAATCATTGCATATAAATTGTTAACATTCATATTATTCAAAGAAATCATACAGTATTGATGCCTAATACATTGAAATCATATGCATGACTTTTCAAAGGACCGTATGTATGAAGCATGTTTAACACAGTAACAGACTAAGGAGTGGATCAAGAGCTCTGTACATTAGGATACTTATGCACACTATTTGCATTAATAACTCAGACAAGCATACTTCGTGGTAGCTGTGGTTATGCATCAGAATGCACGCAGTCCGATCCTGGATTCCGTACATAAATCCTTTACAGTGGCAGGGCATGATGACCTGCCTTGCATAGTACATGTATGCAAAGTGGGAGGCAATTCAATCGTACAGTAAGGACATGGTTATGCACATTCCTTATCCCTTATGTCTGAGCTGAAACTAAGGTAGTTATCTGGGTTTAGCATTGTATTGCATGTAAAAGGACACATGCACATTGCTAACAAAGGGACTTACATTAAGCGAGGGTGTGCAATTATTTTGACTAAACCGCACAAACCTCCTTAGCTTTTAAGAGTGTATTTGGAGTCTATACCTTCCGTCTCATGCAGTTTCTGGGCTTCATAAATTAATTTATGTCATTCATTTGGCTACTTTCTCAGTCAAAGTCTGACAGAGGATTCAATGTTGGGTAAGTGTTCCATTTTGCTAATATTTTTATGTGTTTGATTTTATTGCAACGAATGTTTCTTTATTATACATATTTTTCAGTATATGGGTGTCATTCCTGGCTAATGACCTCACTGTTGCATGAGACTCCTGCACATCATCAATATAACGAGGCACTAGAAGTGTGCCTCGTCATATAACAACCATAGTCAGAGAAGTTAGTATCAGGGAGATCATGAACCATCTTCAAATGTTTATGTTTTTATGGAAGATACAAATGTAAATATAAAATTAACAAAACCATTAAGCCAAGTATTATCAACATATGCTGCATATTGATTTTTACCATACAATACCATACAACCAATAACAATCATCAGGAATCATCAGGAATTTAAAAAATACCCATTCATTTTTCTGCCATGTTACACAGCATTATTATATTGCACAAGTGCAAAATGTGGGTTAATTTTCTCCACTAAAACATTTGTAAAACAATATTATCACCATGGGAAACCAAAACTATACCATAAGGCACATTTCAAACACACATTTCTGGGTGCATAAGCCTTTAATCTCTTTTTCTTTTTCTTAACGTGACTATTGATGTCCACATCAAATCCACGTGGATGACCACCTCTTGTATGTGCTCCATGGCGTGCTGGCAAAACAGAGGGTGTGCTTGCTTGTGCTGTGGCAGTAGCGGACTCCGAAAAGGTAGTTAGCCCACTTAATTATTGCTCCCATTATTTCTGCAACTCAGCATTGATCTGACCCTCGTTACTAAGAATGGGTGTGGTAAAACTACTGGTTAATCACTTGCCATTATCTTAATCATTAAAAGAATGGCTCACTTGTTTCATGTTTTCCCCATCTTACACAATTCGTCAACCTCAAGTTTCTCCATTCTCTCTGTAAAAAAGCACCCTACGCCACCACTTTTGCAAAGTACAAACCAATTTTACAAAAACAATATTGTGAGAAATTGACAAATTGGGTTTTGCCTGTTATTCGACTTATACACTATACACTATCTTCACACAAAAAAATGTTACCCTCAGTTCTCATTTAAGTGCCCTATCCCAAATGATGATGATCCTCTCCCCAGATTCTACCCACAATGTTTACTTAAACTTCACAAGATCTTAATAAAACTCAAATTTACAGTTTTACACAGAATTATCCCTCATCGAGTTCAAACTAATATCACGTTCACACGGACAACCCTGGTATTTAATTTTTTTCTACCAGGGTAGTTTGCNGGGGCTCTGAATTACCCTGGTCACTGAGCCCGTTCACATTGCTAAAAATAGGCAGGTATTTCACAAACTACCCTGATCAACACCGTTCACACTGAACCAGGGTTGTTAAGTAAAAGATGTGATTCATCATCATCATAAAGCTGTGATTGGTTTAGAAAAGTGATGTCACAAAAAATTAAATACATTAAATAAATCANAAATGAAAAAAAGAAAAAATAATAAATATAATAAAGAAATAAATAATATACAATTAATACACTATAAAATTAAAAAAATAAAAACAATAAATCAATACAATAAATATCAATACAATAAATAAATTATTAAAATAATAATAAAAATTACTTTTATTTTATTACACTGCAACACATGCTGCCCATATTTCACTCACTCACATTGTGAGTAATAACGCATGCTGTATCTCAGTGTTGTGCTTTGGGAGATACAGCACCCATTAGTACACACACATTGGCAGTAGAGCAGTGTGGGTATACATCGTCCATGTAACAATGTATACACCAATGACAGCGCCACTCCAATAAATGGCTACACCAATTACTAGGCAGACGCTGTGAGCTACACGGCACAGAGCAGGGTAAAATTATGCTTATTGCCTGGGTAGTTAATTCAGTGCCCTTCACATCGTTCACACTTGCTGTTTGCAAGTTCACTACAATTTATGGCTACTTAACCACAAATAGCTTTCTTTATAAATACATGTATAACTTTTGCTTAAGTAGGTTTAACTTAAAACAGGTGGGAACATAAAATATGCAAGAATAATTAATATAATATATAATATACAATTGTACTTTACATTTTAGGACAACCATTAATAAAAAATTTAGTTCCTTTATACAAGAATGTGGATTGAAGTGTCTTGGCAATCTTGCATCACTTTTGCCCTAACATCACGCCCCTCAGTCTTGATGTGACAAATTGGAATTTCTTCACTGTCAGGCCATTTTAATATCAGGATTCTAAGTAAAATCTATGCTTGGGGCCATACACACATATTAATACTCAATATACTCTGAATTATAATCACCTTTCATGCACTTGCAAAGCAGTGACAAAGTAGTGAATACGAGTATTGCCATCTATGCCTAGATTCACTAATGCTAGAAAAAGCGATGTATTCACTATGAGGCACTTTTAGGAAGAGCTTTTCAAATAGATAGCAAAGAAACAGATTTTCACTGTAAAAGGCCGTCAGTAAAAAAATAAAACCTTGTCCCTTTATCCATGCTGGTGCTTGCAGTATTTGTATATGTGTTTTTGTAAAAAAAAAACTACACAAAAAACTTTGCAAACTACATGTGCCAGCATGACCTGTCAGCATCCACAGTACCTGTTAAAATAATAAAATAAAATCCCTTTTCTGTCTCATCATCCACTATGTAATTCATATATTCCCTTTTAAATGCTTTTAACTTTTTGCATACTTCCCAACTGTCCCAATTTTCCCACTTTTGGGTGACTGTCACACTGTCCCCCCTACCAATTTGTCTCGATAAGTGGACAAACTGGCAATAGGCAATGATGCAAACTTTCAAATACTACTCACACTCCTTTGCCAAAGCTGATTAAACCTCATCACACACATAGAAATCTTAATTCTAATATTGACCATCTTTCTCAATTTATTTAACAACTGCTCTCTCCAATTCCTAACTTTCACTCTCCTGATATGTCCATGTCTCATCTTAACCAACCCCTAGCTGATGCCCTTGATCAAGTTGCTCCTGCTACTCCCTGTGCATCTCGACGACTTCAGTGTTAACCTAGACACACTGACAATACGAGAAACCTTAAAAAAAACTCTCCCATAAATCAGAGCGGCAATAGCATGTATGTTTTTCTTCCCATGACATGACTCGATTTGATTTATTGGTATATTATTGATGGTTTACTAATGGTACAATGCTAAAGCAGCATTCATGGAATATAAACAATACATTGACATAAACAACTAAAAATGAAAGAGAAAACATCATATAATAGACTGTTTTTGTTATACTTGCATAATTGATTAATCAGTACTGCTGCCAGTCAGAACACATACATTTCCTGTATTTCACAATTGACAAAATATACTTACACTATACTTATTTATCTATATGTTAAATCAAAAGCATAACCATGTTGAATTTGAAATAATGCACAGTTCTATGAATATTTTGGGGTTGTTCACTTTTTAATAATTGTAATGACTGTTTATTTTGCATTAGTTTCTTAATTATTAGTTCCTAAAATATGATCTATGATTGGACAGTTCAATGCTATAATATAGTAAGTTAAGGAGTATGGAGAGAATACAAGCAATGCCGTCAAGGTTTCCAAATATTCCACGCCTAATAGTGGCTTCAACCAAAAAATCTCTAAAATCTAATTTTCACTATTTTGATTCAAGTAATCTTAGAATTTACTAAAAGATATATCTAATGACCAAGCAGTCTACAAATAGTTAAATAGAAGTAAAAATCTATTTAATATGATACATATGAACAGATGTACAGATCTATTATTATTATACTTTTTAAAACTGGCAGGTTTCTGGTCCTCTAATTGGCTTCATAGCTTTACAGAGTAATTACAGCTTCAAGCAAACTTTGTCATCTGTGGCTCAGAATGGTGTAAAGAAAACAGAACATTTTGAAATGCATTTTTGTAGTGATATATTTGCAAAGGAATTGATTGATTGCTAGAAAATGCAATACTTCTAATTATAATAAAAATCATCCTTTGAGATCAATTTGTCATGTAGGTGAAATAGGTTAATACAGTGGTTCCCAAACTGTGTGCCGTGTCTCCCTGGGGTGCCGCAACGCTTTCATTGGGGTGCCATGGAATGTTTATTCTGATATGGATAGAAACACAATTTTACGTCCTGTATAGGAGTAACACAAGATTTGATGTCAACCTGAAGTATTTTTGTTTTTACCTAAATAGTTATTACATGATTTTGACTCAAAAACGTAAACATTTTTAAATGATTGTGTATTAGGGGTGTTCGTTCCTTCTTTCCTTGAGATCATATAATGATGTATGTTCCTCCTCATCACACTCGTATATACAAGGAGAAGGAAAACCACAATAGTATAATATTGTTAGAGTCAAGGGAGAAAAGACAGTAAATTCCACTCACATTTGGATTCTCTTGTTAGTTTGCCGACTGTCAATCTTTATCCGGTACCATCCGACTCCCACCTCGAGTACTTCACTGGCCCCCGTCTCCCTTACACGATCATTTTCAGGTTTTGGGGTGTCCAAGAAGAGGAAAAAAGAAGGGGACACCAAGAAGGCTCCCTTGTGTGACTCTATATAAAAAACATCAAAGACACAGATACCACATGCTACTCACATTTATCCCCCTTGGGATTCAACCTCCTTAAAATGAACTTAAATGAACTTAAAATTAACTTAAAATGAACATGTTAGTATAAAATAAGTAAGCCGGTTTTGAGGTGCCAGTAATTACTTCAAGGGGCTTCTCTACAATTTAAAAAATGATCCTTAGCTTTGAGGTTACCAGCAATACAGCTAATCCAAAGAGCAAGTTTTAATACATTAATATGACTAAAACAGATCTGCATCTTCAATAATAATTACTCACTTCTCATTTTACGTGCCAGTGATTATGAACTTTATGAACTAAATGAGCTAAATGAACTGGATAAGATAAATAAACAAGGTGAACTACGCGAGTTAAATGAATTAGATGAACTAATCTTTTTAATTAACTATATCTGAGTGAACTAATCACTTATATTAACTGCATACCCCATCACTGCATAGTCAGATGAGTGTGTAGTGAGCGAGTGATTTCATTTCCTGCCAAGTCAAACCCAAGTTACAAGCAATAATCTCAAAAACCAGCCTGCTGCCTTCACACACCAAGGGTATCAAAAGAAGAGTTTTAAATCAACAGTTGTGGCCACGGCAATGTCCCGTTCACGAACTGTGAAGCCAGTGAAACCAATAATACTAATGAAAACTTGCACCAGGACGATGCTGCAGTGAGAAGACCTCTTAGCCTAGAGGCAGACTCTGGGGATAGTGAAGCGACTCTCTGCTGCAACAAGGAAAAAGACAGTGGTATCTCCAACTGCAGAGTCAAGAAACCTGCCAATCTCCATGAGTAGAGAAGATAGTCCAACCCTATATCGGTATTAGCCAGTATGAGCTCAAGCAAAGAATGACCATCTGGGCACAACCCAGTGGAAGTCCAGATTTAGACAATTTTACATTTACCAGCAGTGTCTGGTAACTCAAGTACTATGTGTTACATTATAAATTAATTACTTAAACCATCAGTGCAATTCAATTGTTCATGTCTAAATGGCAATGTGTAGGTTATGCAAAGAAAGTGAAACGATTACATTATTATACTGGCCAATCTCTTTAATCAATGAATAACATGTGAAAANTGCACAGGAATTCAGAAGGCAATAAGTATATATATCTATGCTTATGAGTATATATGTATGCTTATATACGTATACTCAGCTCTGAAAAATAAAAGAGAATATATTTAATCACATGTCAAGTTAGAGAAAGAAGATTAATAGCATAACATTGCTCTTTTATGCTATTAGTCTCAGTTTAAATTAAAGAAAACATAAATGTTTATGGGACACTGTTTTCTAGGATTTACAAGTGGCTAGTTACTACTGTGGTGTGCTTATTGGATAAAGGGGACTGCATGCCTGGAGTGTGCTTGGGGTGACAACAAGTTTGATGAAGTTGTGATTGGTGCTCAAACGCATGTACATGGCCTGTGATAGGACAATTTACCCTTAGGAGAAGGGTATAAAAAGGAACCGCCATGTACAGTGTGAACGGTTGTTTGTCATTAGGCAGTGTTGCTAAAGTGAAAAGATACAGAACTCTAGACTTCCTTGGAAGCAATTGGTAGAACAAGCCACTATGGACTTTAGGTCATTATTCCTTATCCCGAGTCATGGTACGTACATATCATGGAACCACAAGTGCAGTTGGTGGAGGAGATGACAGCAAATTGCCCTGTTATGGTCCCTGACAGACAACTAGGCCTATCAGTGAGCCCCGCATGCCTTGACCATTATGTGGTTTATGACCCTGAGAACCATCGACCCGTTCCTCCAAGTAAGAGCTCACTTGGAATGAGGAAGAAGCCATACGTACTAAGAGATTCCTCTACGATACTGGATGACCTACTACACCCACAATGGTGGAACGCTATTTGTTAATACTGCCCCTGTAGCTTGACCAGTGATGCCAGTGAAGCAAGAGCATGATGAGAGCCCATCAGACCTCCCTGAAACTACTACTGGCACCTGCCCTCCCCCGACGACCTATAACAAAAATTATGGCAAAGTGAAATAGACTTATAGATAATATTATAATACGCCAGAAAATTTCTCCAGCTCGGTTCCAAAACCTTATAGACTTTTCAGGCAAATCTCTCCGGTATTTGTTCAGTGACAAATACCGTTGTGGGTCCCAACCCGCGGAAGTTGTTCCCTGTTGTAACATTAGTATATATGTTGCACATCATAGTAACGTCCATATAAACTAATAGTTGTACAGTGGTTTTTAGTGGATCTTAATTGTGAACACTTGCTAAATAATTTTTTTTTCTGAGCAGTTTTAATATTCAATATTATACAGTTTGGCCCTGTTGCTTATTTTAAAGTCAATCATGTTTTTGCACAATTCATCCACAAAAACAAGCTCAAAGACATAATAAAAATAATTTCTACACCTATATTCACATCTGTAACTAGAGTAACTAGAGGGCTAGTGTAAAATATAATTTCACTATATTTTAAAGAGATTCTGGGTGTTTCAGTGCAGTTTCATCAACTCTTTATGGAAGACTAATAGAGAAGATTTTTCTAAATTAATTATCTTGTACATAGTTACAACACAGGGCTATATAGCTGTGAAGTCTGGACTCCCCAAAACATGTCAGCGTCCAGCCTTTCCCCATACATATCGTATCTCTGCAGCAGTGTTTTAGATGTCCTTACCATCCTATCCCAATTTCAGCTGCTGCCTCTTCCATCCGTATCGCACTGGGTATGAGTTCTCATTTTTATTGTATGATGCTATCTTTTACTCTTTGAAGTTGGGACATTGTATATTGTTTTCTACATTTAGTTGAACACAGGACTGCACATTAACCACCTGTTCACCATTTCCATAGTAGATACAGTATGTCTATGCTTGATATTTGGAGGACACATATTCAATATTGGCTCACCACATACTTATTGCCTCTGCCTTTTATGGTATGACATAATGAACACTGGTAATACATAAGGGGGTTTGGTATAATATAACTCGTATCATGATGAGATGAGATGAGAGGGATGGTTTTATGAAACTCAAAAACTGGTAGGCTCTTACAAATTTAGGGTTGCGGTGACTGGAGACACAAGAAGTAGAACAATAACTAAATGGAAGAGAGTTTATTTAAACACAGGTAACATGCTACATAAGAAATCCAGCAGAACACACATACTGTAGGTAGGCAGGCAAGACAAAGGGTATAACAGTCTTAGGTGAACCAGAGCTGAATGAAGTGTCAACAGAGCTGGGAGTGCAGACAGGTTGGGAGCTGTGATAGCAGGCTGACTTGGAACTGTACTACAGGCAAACACGCAAATACAGACAGGCTTGGATCAGTAATGCAAGCTGGCTAGGACCAGTAGTACAGGCTGGATTGGAGCTGTAGTGCCAGGGTTGATTTGTCATATAACCTACCGGGAGCCATCTGGACATCATCCAAGTGGCCTCTGATAAAACAAATAAAAAAAAAAAAAGAAAACCCAGAAAAAAGTCTATGCATCAGAAGGGCAGCCTCTAGGGAGCCTCAGTGATCATTCAGACCAGCCTACTGTTTTGCAACTGAGGCCCCCTAGACCAGGAAATAGAAAATGCACAAATGCTGCGAGTGTGAACTGATCCATGGAGGTGTGATTGTGTGACTGTGTGTGTTTGTGTCTCTGTGAGTGTGACTGGCTGCGTGTGTGTGTGTGATTACCTGTGTTTGAGTGCCTGTATGCCCCAAGCTCATTTTTTTTTACCCCCTGTGTGATCATCTAGTGTTTTCTTTAACATCTTTTATGCCCCCCAGTGCTTCTATATATTTTTAGTTACCCCCACCCATATATGCCCACATTGTTATTATGGGTTTTTTGTTTTTTTTTGCTTCCCCTTGTATTCTTTCAGGAATTCCACATTTTTGTATTCACACCAGTGCTATTGTGCACATTACCTACCAGGCCCTAGTTAAAGTGTGAAAAAAACATAGAAAGAATAATATAAACAACCAAACGGGCACTTTCGATTACCTGCGCTTCACTTCACTTATACAGGATCAGGATACTATTATACCCCTTTTCCACTGACAAAAAAAANCCCCAAGTTTATGCACATACTGTAGACCCATGTTTTGGTGTAAATGGGTCCAAGGAAAAAAAAACCCAGTTCAAGTGGCCCAGGTTTTTTTTCCCCAGGACCAATGCACGTTTTTTACTGGAAATTTTCCTGTGTCGCTGCAGTGGAAAAGGGGTTTCCCTTTTAAAACATAGTAGGTTACAATACTCTACTCCATTCAGTGGAAATGGGGTCAACCCTAGAAGTGGAAAAGGATTTTTTTTTGTTTTTTTGACCTAGGAAAAATGCAGGGTAAAAACCCAGATCTGAACCTGGGTTTTTTTGGCGGAAAAGATGTATAAGTTAACTGGGCTTTACTTACACTGGAGTGGAGGGAGGAGGGTACTGTGTGAAGCGCGTTAACTGCGTTTCACTTATACGGGAGCGGCGGGAGGAGCATACTGTGTGAAGCACATTAACTGCACTTCACTTATACAGGAGCGGTGGGAGGAGGATACTGTGTGAATCACATTAACTGCACTTCACTTATACAGGAGCGGTGGGAGGAGGATACTGTGTGAAGCACATTAACTGCACTTCACTTATACGGGAGCGGCGGAAGGAATATAGCCGGGTGCTTTATACAAGAGCAGATGGAGGACAAGCGACGTAAATAACCGAGAAAGGGGGGCTGGTGGATGCACGCAGAAGCCGGAAGTGGCACAAAGAAGCGCGGATGTCGGCCGCATGGTACGAAGCGAAGTCTTTTCTCACATTACCTAGGTAATGTGCAGAAAAGACTTCATTATGCACATTACCTGACCAAATCAGTTAATGTGCACATTAGCTAGCTATTTATGTCCCCAGTGCGTCTATATTTTTTATTTCTATGTCCCCAGTGCTTCTATATATATTTTTTTACATGCCCCCAGTGCCTCTATATTTTATTTACTCCCATTTTCTCTGCCCCCAATGCTTCTATATATTTATTTTTTTCCTATGTATCTTCCCAGTGCTTCTAAATTCTCATTTACCCTCTTGTATGCCTTCAGTGCATCTATTTTTTCTTGTATCGATCCAGCTCCACTTTTGTCCCCAGAATCTATTATACACAGCTCCCTCTCTCTGGAGCAGATCCAGAGTTGCGTTTGTGCGCTAGCGCACGCGCTGCGTGCGTGCGCATTGCGCATAATCCAGAGCTGCGTTTTTGAAGCTAAAAAACGCAACTCTGAATAGCGCGCTAAAAATGCGCATTGCGTGCCCGGGAGCGATTAGCGTCTTGCGTCCTGCTTTTAGCGTCTTGCGTCTGTTGGTTTTTTTTTTAAGGATTTGTGTCAAAAACAGGGAAGAATGTTAAATAAATGTAATGTATTTGCTTATTTGTTGAACATAAATTTAATAAATGACTTGTTTTATTAAAGCGATTGTAAGTGTTTCTTTTAAACCACAGACATGACATTTTATACTTTGTGTAGTTTCACAACTCCTAGTGGCTGGTCCAGAGTTTGTAAGTAAGGGTAAAACAGGTACAAGTGAAGACCTTGGCATAACCAAACACAAAGCAGAATTAGAGTTAAAAGGTGTAATTTCCTTGCTCAATTGTAATTTACAGATTAAACATATATTTATGCAGTTTGTCAGAGCTTTGTGCAAAAGCAAAGTGTTTCTCTGCATGCAATAAAATTCTAAATCATATACATCCTTCCATCCCATGGTTTTGCTCAGGTCTACACTGACACTGAAAAAATGGTGTAAGTGCAACTCTGGATCAGCCCCCTGGAGAGCAGCAGGATGCCTAACCCTGGTATAAGAGCTGATCCAGAGTTTAGGAGTAAGGACAAAACAGATGCAAGTATAGACCTGAGCAAAAACAAACATTGAACTGCAGGGGAGGCAAGTACTGTATAAGCTGTAAAAAGTTAGTCATCTGTGGCGACATCAACTTATCCCATACAGAGTCAGCGGAGCCAGAAACCTGAAACCTCATCTGAAGGACACAGGGACGAACAAGCGAGCAGTGGAGATAGATGATAGATGTACGTCACCTGCGCCCAGCCGGACCTCCGCGCCGCCTCAACAGAGGGACCTGTTCTGCAGACAAGCTGAGATAGGGTGATCATAATACCCACAAATTACCAACCGAAACCAGATGTACTTCACCATTGCCCTTTTTTTTTATCTCTCCTCTTCCCCTGTTACTGAACACCACTGGAACTGGAATGGCTGGAAACTACCAACCATACACCAGACCACACACAGCAACTGAGCAACAGACAAGCAGACTAGCAAGCCTACAAAGCCAAATTTGGAAACAATCCACAACAATTGGACATACAGTATAGACCCAGAGGAATTCAAATAATAAGCAGCAACCCACAAGTGGTTAGTTCCCCTTCATTTCAGCAACATGTGACATCATCACACCATGTGACTACATACGCTACTGTTGTAGCAGCGTGGACCCACACTGACTGATGCAGGTGCAAATAGCGTCTCTGCGTTGTT
>JABWIB010001194.1:11483-41182 GCA_016617825.1 Platyplectrum ornatum
TTAGGAACATGGAGAAGTGAAGCTACCTAAGCACATGTAACACCAGTGATTTAACTAATATTAATGTCAATAACTGGTATTAATGGAAAATCTAATTAGTTATATATCCAATTATTTTACAAGCCAAAATATCTTACTTGTGTGACACCCACCCCNATATTTGGAGTATCACACACGGTACTGCAAATTTTGAATGAAGACCTATGTTTGTGACACCTTTTTGGTACTCTCTCCGCGCTTAGCCCAACCCCAACCAATCAGCTGCCTAAACCAATAACGAAGGGGAGGGTGAGGAAACCCACTCATGAGATGGTAAATTACAATTTACACTTTTTTCCATCCTCAACCAAATGAACACACAGTTTTAGAAAAGAAAAGGCTCTTTATTTTTTATCTAGGGCATCCAGAGGAAGATCCCCAGCTCTGACTTGCTTTTCACGTTGCATAGACAAACAAAATAAGGAAAAATACTTCAAAAAATTTTACATCTCCAATTCCGAACATATTTATTATCCAGCAAAAAAAGTGCTGAATACCAATACAATATACATTCAAATAAANAGAAAGCTGGCGGANGGTTTCTGAATAGGNGATACTCATCGCACATCGGCCAACCCTGGTATCGCCATGGGATAAAAGAGGATNGGATCCGGGGATCTTCAAAGGACTGCTGAGCATGGACAGTGACCCTGGGTGATGACACAGCCTCGGAATAAGGTATTTCTGGCAAATGGGAACTCCGCTGGTTTTCCACCCGATGTACTATGCCCCTGACACCCATATAACCAGTCACAATTGTCAAAGTTCCTGGTACTGGAATACCGTCTCCCTCCCATAGGGTCATTGTCACTGTCATTATTAGCATTTTTCCCAGGCTCTGTCAANGGGACAGTGCAATTTACAGTAAAGGCATCCATGGGACATCATCTACACTGTCTNTGTCTTGCACTTTAGCTTCCTCTGACCTCTGCGTTAGCTTTAACAGCCATTTTTCTCCATTTTTTTCCGGTTGGTTCTATCCTTCGGTGGCTTCAGATACACCATCTTGAGCCACTCCCTACTCTGTTTTGGCTACCCTGTCCGGGAGGTGAATTTCCACTTCTGAGCTGACTGGCGGAGGATTCGGCACTATAAGGCCTCAACATGTTTATCAACCTTCCCGTTAGTGCATCCAGCACCTCCCCATCATTGGACCTGGATATGGCCATGGAGTCTCCAAGCACGGGGTCCCTCCACTCTCCTCATCTGCCACCGAACTCTGTTCAACATGTTCGGTCCAGTCACCTAGGGGTTTNACCTCTTCCTCTGGTGGGTTCATTGCCGCATACAAGGTGGAGTCAGTCATTGCGTACACATAGTGCAGCTATTACCATACCACACGTTTTACCACTCTACCTAACCTTTTATTCCTTTCCATTCCATTCCCGTCAACATCAACTAACCAATCACATTTTATTGGACCTGAAACAGTGTGCGCTGCTCACTGTCACTAGGGTGACCTCCCTAGAAACTTCCTTTCTATCAGCCAATTACACTCTACGTGACCTCATAGTTTCCTTTGATCATGCTAAAAGTTAACCAAGTAAGAGCCCAAACCATCAATTACAATTTGGACATTTTAACCCATGAAATACCGGAACCCATGTATCANACTTGTGTTTTAGAATGCCAAAAAACCCAGGGTTGCCAACTCCCAAATTACCAGCATTTTTCCTGGATTGGAGCTTTCAGGCAGAAGCAGGGCTCGAAGTGGGTATTTTAAAGTGAGGGTATGGCGATAAGCTCCATCACCCTCTCCACACCTGTGATTTTGTGAAATTTTTCCTCCTCCAATCCAGAGGGTGGAACTTATAAAAGGATGCAGGGCTTACCAGGGAAAATGTGACGGTATACCGTTGTATACTGGCCCAATTCAAGCATAGGGCAGAAGTCCAGCGAGTTACTATGTATGGGTAGAACTCAGGGGCGTGGGCCGGGCCCTATAGTATACAAATTTTTTTTCAGGAGACCCCTATATATATATATATATATATATATTTATACAAATAGGAAGGTCACTCAGGACTTCGGAAAATGTGGTTTTTCCACCACCACTGAAGATTTATTCAACAAAATCCAATATATTATATCATAGTGCGATCAACAACAGGCCAACGTTTCAAACGCACAAACNGCGTTTTTCTTCAGGGCNAACCGCAATAAATGAACAAGATAATAAGTGACAATATATATGACAAGATATATTGTCACTTATTATCTTCAGTGGTGGTGGAAAAACCACATTTTCCGAAGTTCTGAGTGACCTTCCTATTTGTGGCTGTTTGAATAATATGAAAAGGAGCACCGGACAAAGTATTGATTTTTCTGGGGAGTGACAGTGCCATTGCTGTATATATATATATATATATATATATATATATGGGAGTCTTACCTTACTAAGGGTCTTACCTAGATGTGTGTGTGTGTGTGTGTGCCTTGTGTCTGGACTGCAGCTGGCTGCTTCTTCTTCTGCTTTTGCAGGTGAAGCTGCGACATACATACATACATACATACTATATATATATATATATATATATATATATATATATACATACGTGTGTGTGTATGAGGCGGGCGCAGTGCTGACATGACGTCACAACGCTATGCTGCTGCTATGCACTACTGGGAACGTACCCCTTAAATAGTATTCTGTTCCCAGGACATAAGCTTGATTTAATACATTAAGGCCAGCCCCAGCCGGCGGTGCCGTGACCGGTCTGGGCCCACTATATCTAGCGGCATGCTCGGACGGGAGAGGTTCCACTATGGCTGCTATGGCGGTAGTTCCGCCAACTGACAGATCTTGATGATTGCATGTAAGGGGTAGAGCTTCAGACATCAAATGCATAAATCATGCTCCTATGCTCCCAACCCCCAGCTTCCCAGAAGAAACAAATAGTCGTCAAACCCTGAAAAAACCTAAAATAAAAAGATTGTAAATTGCTCATAACAATAATGTAGCAATACCTTATCATCCATTTCTNCTTTAAAACAACACAGATATAACAGAACAATACAAATACTGTACATAACCAAACTGCACATACATGGAACTGACATACATAGTCATCTACTGCAATGTGCTCCCTCGCTACCGCATTATGTTATTTTTGCTACAATCCCTTTAGTCTAAATACTATGACACACATTTAATCTCTCCTCCAGGATTTGTGTTGAGCTGTTTCATTCTGATAACTGCATCTGCCATTTTAGTCTCATAATCAGAGTCCTTTGGTTGCCTGGCAGCAGGATGGTGATTTCTGTAACCTACTGGGATTCCGTCACTGAAGCTATCCTCAAGACAAGATTATTCACACTCAGCGGCTGATATTTACAGTCACATACTTGCAAATGTGTGTGCTGAGAGAATTAGGCGTGCTTCTTCTTAGTGCTATNAGGTATGAAGGACATTAGAAGGAGAGAATTAGTCTAAAGCAATATATTTATTACCAATTTAAATGATATAAAATCTCTATGATTTATTTGAATTGCATTTTCTCTTGTATTCTAACACACCCATACATTTATATAGTTTTATATTAACAAAAGTGAACGTAAGAACTGCAAGAAAGATGCAAATGAATGATAATCACACCTTATTATCATGACTCCTTAGGAGACAGGAATAGCACTCCATGAAGTATAGGTGAATCGATTTAGAGAAAATGAATGTAATCCCGTATCTGCAGGATTAAATAAGAGAAAATGAATTGTCAGTGCATGTTATGCTCGTCTTATGTGCCTTTGGACTGATTCAAATAAAGACTGAAAATACTCTAAAATGGAGATGCATTTTTCAACAATTTCATGAACAAAAAACCATGGACCAGATCCTGAATCCTGCACACCCATACGGCATTCCCGTGCACCCATGTGGCATTACAGGGGAGAAGGGTGTGAATTCTCCTGTCACTCCCCTCTCAGTTGGAAAAAGCCTGACTGACCGCACAAATGCTGCCCCATTTTATTAATTTACCTAGTGTAATGTAGGTGCCGGGGGACAGGTCAGGTGCAGGGGACTGTTTCCCTGGAATACGAATCAATGTTCTGTACACCAGGGAATCTGCAAGTGAACATCTGGCACATTCATGTGGAAGTGAGGGACCATATGGGATCCTGGATTCGGTCCCTTGTGCTGTGTATGTGTGTTAATGTTTCCTTAAGTGTTCATAGTCTTATCGCAACACGACATGTGAGCTTTAATGCCTTTGATCCTCTCAGTCCTTATCAATAACTACAAACCCTAATAAGCAGAGATTAAAATTACAATGCATATGATATTGCAAACAAAAGAAAAGAGGAATCAAGGCCTAAATGAGGCTTGCATTACCTTAAACTGCCACTTCCAATGTGATGCTCTAATTCAGGATAGTTTTAGCACAAGATCTTATTTAAAGCGTACTATTTAATACTGGTAATGAAGAATACACACACACACACACACACATATATATATATATATATATATATATATATATATATATATATATATATATAATGTATAGGAGCCTGGATGTGTAGACTAACGTATGTAGATCATTGCTGGGAATCTCAGCCAATCATCTGGCTCAATACAGAACAATAGGACAGCAAGGTTTGGAGAAGCCTGATCCTGGATAAATGCACAAAAGGAGGAGAGTGTAATCATTTAAAGAAAACCTTTTTTTCTTTGTATTTTTGCTCACTCTGCACACTTAAAGCGGCATATATTTTAATAGTTTTGCATAATATATATATATATATATATATATAAATATATATATATATATGTTTGTACTGAACACACAAATATGTTTGGTTGTCTAACGTCAGCTGCGCAATGTGATTATTAAGAGTAAGAATCACATGACCCATCTTATATAGTTTATTTGTTTTATATCATTCTGACCCTAAACCCAGTTTATAGCTTGATATCATTTAAAATGTAAATAATTTTTTACACCCAAGTGTAAATAGTTACTGTGTTGGCATGAACAACCTCAAATGTAAGGCTGTTCCACTTATCAACCACTCTGTCAGTTAACTCATTTTTCGCACATTTACATGTATGTAACCAAGCATCGGACTTTCCTTTCTGATTTCCTTGTTACATTGCTTGGCTACCTTTAAGTCACATGAAAAGTCCTTGACCCCTTTCCTTCTTAGTACTTTGTCATGTAATGCAATTAATGCAATATTCTGGGGTTCAAAGTGTATTTGTTTGCATTCCTTGCATTGATGGTGCAATCGTCTATGTTTATTCCTTGTTGGAGGATAGGTTCAATGACTTGCAATGATGATACTAAGGACCACTATTATCTGATTGTCTGATTCTGTAATTAGCCATAGAGCTAAATATTTCATTATTAGAATCAGAGCAATGTGTCCCTGTATATATATATATATATATATATATATATATATATATAACATTATAATTATAACACCAACAATTTTATGAATTAATGGATTGAATTAAACCCAGAATATGTTTGCATATATGCATATTTTTTTATTTGTGATCTTATTTTCAGTTATTGTTTTTATTTAATTTCATACTATCTCTGTGTATATGAAACGTAATTATATTATACTGTGCTGAAAAGGGTATGATTCATCCAATTAGCTTGCTCCATATATGTTCCAATAGTATAGTTGCATCTACCTATAAATAAGCTACATACAACAAGCTCCCATACTAATGAGCTTTCTCGGTATGGAGACCTCTTGTCTGCTCTGTTCTTTCAGTGGGGGGACTTACCTCTGACCTGCAGCTATGGTAACTCAGATAGTTCTGGATATGTAATAGGTTAGAGTATGAAGATATATACAGAATACTGTGTGCTACTGAACACTGATGTGTCAGAATTGGACGGGCAGAGGCTCCGGCTTCTATAAGCCAACATAGTACTCGCTGGTTACTATGCCAGCTTTTATGAATGAAAGTCATGTGTATATATTTTTTAAATGCTGGCTTTTCCAGTATTCAAAAAATATATACAGATGACTTTCATTCTGAAAAGCTGGCATAGTAACCAGCAAGTACTATGCCAGGTTTTATCAATGTTAAATTTAAAAATAAATAAATAAAAACACAGAACACACGTTTTGTGTTTATTTTTATTTAAAATATTTGTATTTTTTCTACAAACCATTAAAAGCATTTTGGAAGCAGGTAATTGTCCAGGGGACATGGTGCAAGTTAGCAACTAATTAGCCGGCCTAATCACCTAAAAAAGTTTCCAATCTCTCATTTTAAAGCCGAATTCTAAAGCAGATTTGCAGACTTGCGTGCAGGTCGGCATTCTACATCACATCCGTCAGGTTTGCAAGCGGATACTGGACTCTGAATCAGGTCCTAGGTCCTACATTGTAGCATTATAAGGTTGTCCATTACTGAAAGCAATGACTCTCTTAGGCTAACATGCCTAGACCCATCCATCTGGATGAGGCCCATATATAACTAAGCCACCGGGTGGAAGCTACATACGCATTGTGCATAATTATCAAAAAGGTGACTAAGCACCAAGTCATCTAGCAATAGAGCCTGAGGGGTTTAATAATCATCATTTAACCTTTAGCTGCAAACCTACACTGCAGCTAATAAATGGTATGTTATTAACATTTTAGATGAATCATAATCAGTACTAGCATATACTTTATAGCATTAAATATGCAATGAAGTATAATTAAATCAGACACGTTTATTGATAAAAATGTCTTGCAAATTTACAATTTTCAAATTAGCCACTGGAGGGTGTGAGAGAGAATGAAATAGCAAAGAGTGAAGAGTGTGGGGGTAGGGAGAACATAATGTCAGATTCAGCTGACCGAAAAACAAACAGTATCCTAAACATAAAAGGAAAAACCAGCAGATCTGTATTTCATGTTTAGAACAATGTCCCCAGCTGATCCAGAGGAAATGAAAAACGATAGCTGCAAAGCTGCCATACCCTGTGACATTTTCATTATTATAATGATATGTATAGGTTTAGAGATCCTGAATATTATATTTAAAAGAATATCTACGCTGTCACAAACTGAATGATTAGGTCTATATGTACAAACTATGGCTGCTAGAGAAACAAACACTAGTGGGTAGTAGTAATAATAATTATAATAATAATGGACCTAATACATATTTAAGAAGCTGCTGCAGTCGGAGACTGCTCTCGTTGCTAGAAAAGGACTTCTGATAGCAGGATCTTATTATTATTATTTACGCTTATTTAATAGGCGCTACAAAGTGTCCACAGTAGCGATGAGTGGGTTCAGTATGTTGTAAACCGAATCCATCCGAATTTAGCATATCTGAGTACCGAGCCAAAACGGCTTGGTACTCTCTCATCTATTCGTATCAGACACTGACGAGAGATCCGCCGCCATTTAGTAATGTTTGTGCATTACAATACATCACGTCTCAAGTAGCAGTTTTGCCTATGAACGTTTCCATGAGTCTCACCTGAACCTGAACGTTGGCGGAAATAGCTAAATATCACCCAGAACATTTGCAGCTGCTGCAAGACAAGTCCAGGATGGTGGGGATGGCTGAGCCTCCTGAGCTGGGCTGAGAGACCACTGGAGGAACCTTACGATTGCACCACTAATGATCTGGTAACGCTGATTATGCTTTATGTTGACAGCCCAGGGAAACCATCCAGAGACTTACAGTATGCATTTCTGGATTGCACTCTATACGTTCATCATTTCACTGGATAATTCTTATTTTTGACTAATCAGGCCAATTAATATCATCTCATTCTCTTACCACATTATTTACCCTCCATTTCCCCTTCGCCAAGTACATGTCCACGACCAAATCATCACTTTCACCTGTCTATCTATCTTTAACGGTTTTACTTGTAACCACCAACCAACCCTTTATAATCAATCTCTCTTCAGCTATAGGGAAGGTAGCTGGAGCAGGGAAGGTCTTCCCTGTGTGCCCTCATCTCAGTCCCCACTGAATTTTAAGCCTTATTACCCTGCACAACTGTCATCCGCAAAAACTTTTGCCCAGAAAATGTTCCATTTATCACCACTCTCTTCTCCCTATTCTACAACCAGTTCTCGACCCAAGTACAAATGTTATTTGCTAGACCCCTTAATTTATGAACAAAACTCGTGTGTGGTACTGTATGAAAGGCTTTTGAAAAATCTTAGTAAATATTATAGAAAATATCCGCTGAAACTGTTGTATGATTGTGTCACCTTCACGTTTATTTGCAGATTAAGCCAAAGTGTGTACCCTATTTAAGACTATACTAAGTAAGCCTAAAAAATGTATTCTGATTTTTAGGATAGATACGCGTTAATAAGGTACATCCAAACCGCATATATTAAGTATCATAATAAAAAAAACATGTTGTGGAAAACTGATAATCACATGTTTACTAAGACTAACAATGTAATTATTAAAACTGCTACAAACACCATAAAATATCCAAAAATTATGACATATTTTTCAAATCATATTTTTCAACCTCTCCAGAAAGGATTAAGAATATATACTGCACATATAAACCATTAATGAAACCAGAATCTACTGCACTACAACAATAACATAATAATTTCCTGTGACAATACAGGCAAAAACTGGGAGACTTTACTCATAATGACTTACTCACAACTTACTCAAGAGTGGACAAAAGCATGTTGAATTGCAGGGGAGTTAAATTTCATTAGTTGTAAACAGCATTAGAGTTGAGAGATTATGTTTCCTAGCCCAAGTCTAATGACAAACACACACACTAACATTCATTGTACCTCCCCTGCAATTCAACATGGTATTGCCCACTCTTGAGTAAAGCTGGCCATACACTATAAGATAAATTGTTCCAATCTAAGCATTTTTCAAGAGTGGGTAAAACCATGTTGAATTGCAGGGGAGGAAAATTGAATTAGTTGCAATCAGTATTAGAGGTGAGAGATGATGTTTCCAGCACAAGTGTAATAACAGTGTAACAGTAACGCTGGTCAGTATCTGTGTGCAACATGCAACAATAAAGTATTCTCCCTGCATGCACACACTGACATTCATTATACCCCCCCCCCTGCAATTCATCATGGTTTTACCCACTCTTTAAAAATGCTTAGATTGGAACAATTTATCTTATAGTGTATGGCCAGCTTAAGTTGTGATTAAGTCAATATTGCCTTAAGTCTGAATCTGGTCCATTGTGTACACTGTAGCTAAATATGATGTGACTTAATCATTTATATGATGTGACTTAGGCATAAACTACTTTTAGTAACACAATTTATCAATTCACACTATTCTACTGTATTCCTAACATTCAATGAAATAGTTCTGATTATAAAATGAGGAAAACATACTTTTGCATTATACTAGTTTGTCTGATTGTGGATGTGAACCATCATGTAGCCAGTTCTGTATGAACTTTCCATCCTCGTAAACTATAGTAAACGATTCTTACATGTTTTGCACAAGTGTTCACGAAACCAGGCTTTGTAGTAATGACTGCCACTGTTGCTCCTATTAGACAAAAATCTGGCAAGGAAATATGTTTCACTCTAATTGTGTTGTGTTGATGTCACCCTCAGTAACAGAATGAACTAGATACATTCATTAAATCTACAGATGCAGTTTTGAATCTTGAGGCATCTTCATTAAATAAACGAGAAAATGCCTTTCATGGTTCAGCAAAACAAATCTCTTTCCACACCACTGTGTCCATGTATATTGGCTCTCACACTCGGAACATGACATGTTGTTTTTCAAAAGGAAGGAAGCTGGGGCTCAAATTACGGGATTTGGAAATTCATCTTCAGTGATTTTTTTTTTTTTTTTTACAAAAGTCCATTTCCTGCTTCCTTAAAGGTCCTTGCATGGCCTCAAAAAGCAAATGTCCCTTTCAGGGTTCCTGTTATCTGTTTTCTCCTCCTAAGAGGCACGGAGATGTAATAAACAATAAATCACTGCAATCTGTCAGTGTCCAGCATTAGAATAAGGTGCACAGCTACACAACCTTATTCTGCTGTTTCCTGGTTCATCTGTTAGCTGTAATGTTTAAAGCGTTTATGAAGTCAGTTCCATGAACATGATATCAGGTTGACTGAGAAATAAAAACGAATCCACTTTATTTGGATCCAATGACAACATTTATTTAATATCAGGGTTCCCCGATTCACCAATGCTTCCAACACACCGATTGGTATGCCACACGTGCCCTTGACTCTGACCCTCCGATTTGGCTGTCGGATCCTCCCCCAACCTCGTCCTTGACCCATCCTTCTGGTAACCCCTGAGCCTCCCTTCCCTCAACCTTATGTCACAATCAGTTACACCTGCTTTTGTATTATTCTTCCATGTCTCCTGATATTGTCCTCCGTCGACCAGATTTCTGTTTTCCTTGTTACACTGTATTTGATCTTATGTACATGTATTTCTATACTGACATTTTGTTATGTTGTAGCAGACTTCAATAAAAAACTTTGAAACATAATATCAGGGTTGCCGACCCTCCCTGAGACTGCCATATCTCATGGTATCCTTGAAGACTGTACATATCTTCCGGGCCTGGGCTATGACAGTGGACCAGATCCAGACTTTACATACTAATGACTTTACTCACAAGTGGGCAAAACCAGGTTGAATTGCAGGAGAGGTAATTTCATTAGTAACATTCAGTATTACAAGTGAGAGATGATTTCTCTGGCCCAAGTCTAATAACAGTGTAACAGTAACACTGGTCAGTATATGTGTGCAACATGCAACAATAAAGTATTCTCCCTGCATGCACACACTGACATTCATTTTACCCCCCCTGCAATTCACCATGGTTTTACCCACTCTTGAGTAAGTTGTGAGTAGGTCACTAGTACGTAAAGTAAGGATCTGGTCTAATGATTTTAATGTAAATCACTGCCCCAGCCCCAATAATTACAAAGAATGGATGTCATGATTTTGGAGTTCATGGTGTAAAATTTGTCCTGTTTAATATAACACACCTTATTTGGATTTCATATAAGATTAGCATTTTTGCATATAATTAATATAACAGCAAATAGTCAACCTCATCCATTCCACAGACACATTGTAATTCATAAACAGGAATACATGTAGTTATCATTCTGCAATCTCAACCAATACTGTTTATTAGTAGCTGCAGTATTCCTTTCCTCCTGTAGCTATCATGTACGTACTAATCAGTACAAGAAGATAAAGTAGACCGTAAAAATGGGCGGGGCTTGGGCGGGGCTTATATGTCCCATTTCCTGCTCACAAGATGTTGGGGGGTATCCAGACCTGCGAGTGAACATAGCTCTCACACAAGTCTGGATCCGGTTCCATGTACTATGGTTACTGGAAGTTTGCTTAAAGTTACAACAAAGTGAAAACAAAAATATGTTTTCCCATTTGATTGACATATAGCACATGTAGCACAGTGTCATTTGCCATTTTTACACGTGCACTGTGATGTCGCTTTGCACTACAGCATATGCACTGCTGTAACACAGTCAGAGCCGGGGAGAAAGGACAATGGAGCTCACACAGAACAGGTCCCTAGAAAGAGCTGGAAAGAGATGCTTTGTGATTGCAGCTCTCACATAGGCGGCCAGGATGTAAATACAGCTAAGCCATTGCTTAATTGTCCCACACATTGTTATATTACATGACAGTATTTAGCATTGCATTGACCCCAAAAAATAAAATAAACAGAAAATGAAGTGTATTTAAAGCATTATTAGCACCCCTACAGATTTCTATTTCAGTAATGTAGTTGTAAAATGTTACCTAATCCATCCAGTCTACCATACTGATATATGATCAATCATTAGACTCTGGCCATACTGGAGGCTGGTTGGGCATGGATATGAAGCTGCAGAGACCATGGCCTAAATTTACTAAGCAAGGAAATTGCAGGGAGATTGAAAAGTGGGAATGTTGCACATAGCAACCAATCAGATTCAAGCTCTCAGTTTCATTTTGCACACTGGAGAATGTGAGTTTGAATTTGACCACTTCTGACCATCTCCCTACTTACTCCCTAAATTTAGGCCCAGATGTATATGTTTGTACCGCTAACTGCCTTCCCCGAACCAACAGCTTTCCAAGAACCATACCCTACCTTAACTTTTTGACTTGTGCTAATGTAAAATGGTGATGGTTCCAAAGTCTGGACCTATACACAGAGAAATGGCATGTCTCTACACAGAAATACCAAGTCACATCCACTTGCAAGCACAACTCATATCGCATGCTGGAAGCTCATATTATTTAAGTCATGATAGGGGGAATTGCGCATTGGGAAGCATGGATGACAAAGAGGACCAACTTATATGTTAACTTATATGGGGCAATCCAGAGGTAAACATATGCACAATCTCGTCTCAGCGTGCTTGGCTGTTCTGGGTCATTACGTCTACATACTTGCATTGTCAGGTGAGTTTTGTGCACCTTAGGACTGCGCTCAAACCTGACACATTTGCTTTCTGATGCTGATTTACGTTCACCTCTGGATCAGACCCTTTACTTTAATGAAACTACAAAATATTATTATACAATATACAAAATCCTTTTAAATACATATTTTTTTCCTAGACTTGTAAAGGATGGTATCCATTCTATGCCAACAGTGTGGTGAGGATGTACTTGGCATGTCTGCCATAACTGTATTTCTAGGCTGCTCCTGGCCCCCTTCATTTATATGGGTGATGCTGGGTTGACTGAACAATCCCCTAGAATCTGAACCTAGCTCTTAGAGTCAGGGCCGGCGAGGGGGGGACAAGGGGGACAGCTGTGACGGGCCCCAAGCTTCAGGGAGCCCTGCTACTAGTGTTATCACTACTGAGGGGGGGCCCAAAAAATCTGGGTGTACCGGGGCACCAAGAATTCTGTTGCCGACCATGCTTAGAGTACTATTTTTGTAGCTCCCCCCATCACTGTGCATACTACAAGTCCATACACCACCCATTCATGACAGGTTATATTGCAGAACAAAGCACTTTTGGGCTCCATTTACAAAGGAGATAATGCAGTCATGAAGCGATATCCCGACATCCCGGATCTTCAAGAAAAGTCCAAGAATTGATTTACTGTGAATTTCAGGACTTAGAAAACTAGCGAGAAGCTACGATGTCTGCAGTAATCCCGCAGACCTTCATGGGACCATTGCTGGAGGGATAAGTATTTATAAGGTCTGTATCTGATTCAGTGTGGTTGGTCGCAAGAGATACAACACCATTCTTAAAGACATTGTGGTAGTGTAGTGTGTACTATAGTATGCGGTGATACCTTCTATTCTTATAACAACATCAATGCATTGACTATGTCACACAAGAGCTAACATTTAGCAGCACATTGGGGCCGATTCAATCCCGCGCGAAGACGGGAAAAAACGCGAAGTGCGCTTTTTCCCGTCTATTACGGGAGTGAAATCTCGCTGAGTTTTGTTCGCACCTCTATGAGGTGCGAACGAAAAAACGCGAGATTTTCTGCCTTACGCAAACAGCGTAAGGCAGAAAAAATAGTCGCGAAGGGGATTGAATCGGCCCCATTGTTAAGTAGATGATATATTTTAAAAATAGTTAAGAGTTATGGCTTCCTTACTTTATGTAAAAGGACTTAAAGAAAATTAAACAAAGTAATGTTTCGTCATGTGGAATTAGACAGTTCAGTTCCCATTACACAGAAGCCATATAAGGTTACATTGCAGCTCTCCTTAAATGAAGTTGCATAACACAAACTTTGATCACAATGAGCTTAGTACAAGGGATGTCTGAACTTTGCACCGAGTTACATAATAAATGCTTAAGTGTGAGAGATTTTACTCAATAGCATAGCTAACATTTCCTGAGCCACTACAGGAAAAGCATTCCTATCTAACCTTTAAGTCGAAATGTCTTTGCTTCCATGCCTGTAGATGTATGAAGAATTAAGAACCCGATCCAGAGCACTGGATCCACGGCTGCAGCTGTGCAATCTAACTCACTTGTATGTGAGGAGACAACTCACCTCGCTCTCACTGGAGCTCTAGCAGCCGGACCCTGGGTGAGGCTGTGGCTATGCTCTTCACTTCACACAGCACTACATGTAGTGTGAGCAGGGCTGGACTGGCCATTTGGCCCTTCTGGCAAATGCCAGAAGGGCCACTGGAGTGATCGGCTGCTACCAAGTGTTACTGGAGAGCTTCAGCTATCCACCAATTAGTGTGCTGACAGCCATTCACTGACTGGTTGCTGGCTAGGAAAATGAGGAGGATTACTAGCAGTCTGATTGGTGGATAGCTCTAGGTGGGCCTGTGTGCATTAAATGTCAGGGCTGCTTTTTAGTCCCAGTCCGGCTCTGAGTGTGAGTGTGCAAGTACCAGTATCATGAGCATGCTCTGTTAGGTGGCAAATACCATTTTTTAAGGAGTTGTATTATACTTTTAATACATGGAGGGCATATATTAGGTATTTGTGTTGTTAGGGTCAATATTCAGGTAGTCACAGCCAGCCCAGACCCTGCCACTTAGAAACCACTGATGAGGATGGTCACCTAAATTTGCTGAATGGGCGCACTGGCATTGAGGGTGTCATAAACTATATGAGAGTGTTTACCACTGAGCCTGCAATCAGCACTTCAACAGATGATGTGGTGGAGCCAGCATTGTGGAGCCACAGGATGAGGACACAGGAAAAGAAGGTAAATGAATGATAAAGGGGGAAGTAGGAGTTGGAAATAAATTGCAAAAGGAAAGTGCAAAAGAGACAAAGTGGCCTATATTTATGCACAACATCATTTTATTATGAACGATGCTATAGCAGGTTCAGTTCTTCTTGAAATGAACCTGGAGGCAGCATTCATAGTATTTATGAAAAATTACCTTCATCCAGAAGTACAGTCATCTTTCTACTTCAAATTCAAATGAAATGCCTCATCCCTTGCGCATTTGCCTGGCCCGGACCGAAGACAAAAGGGAGCAGGTGTATTGTGTAAGTGTATTTTCTTTATTCTTTTTTATTTTGTTTATATAAAAAAGAATAGTACCACTCTTTACGACCCTCTAATAACAGATATTATAGGGACGTGAAGGGGGCATCATTTGCTTAAAGGCAGAGACCTAGCACCAGCCCTGCCGAGGGGTAATAACTGAAGCAATAACGGCTTTGTAAATATAGCCCATCGTGGGACACTGAAATAGCTAGATACATCTTAGAAGATTTAATGTGCTACTTAATATGATGGTGCTATTTAAAGACCTGTTAATGAATAAATAATGCATGTATAAGGTGGATTAACATGCACAATTGTGCACATACAAATCTATTTAAACAACATGATTTCTGTCGCTTTGTCCTTTAGTGACGTGGGTATAAATGATTAGATATTCTGATAATTATGCCGCATTTTTGGAAACCCAGGTTTCTTCATGCTCGTATTTGTGAAGAATAACACAACTGTAATTTCATCCTTTTATTTTTAACCCATCTGCTAGAGATATAGCTGAATTTAGCTCTTTAATCCATTTGCTGGAATGAATTATTAGGAGCACGTCACAATGTAATCAGTTCGGAATAACCTGTGACACTGCCAGCTCAGCAGGGAGAATGTGGGTATGTGGGGGAGAACAAGATTCCAGCAGAGATTACTGCTCTTGTGAGAGGTTTTCTGTACACATGAATGCTCCATGTGATACCAAGTGGCAGCCATGTGACCAGCTATGTGACCAGCTGTACCCTTGTACAGCCAAACAGGCAATCATCAGACTACTCGAGCAAATATATGTTACACTGAAGCATCTGAACTCTTATGGGATGAATTCCTTTTTGTTTTTGTTGCCATTAGTTTTTGCGCCTTTCTAATAGTAGAGACAGCTGGACAGAGAGTAATGGTAGTAAACTTTGTCTGAGTAGTATAAGCCAGAGTCACTAACTTTGCATGTGACCACTGAGTTGCGGTATACATAACAACCAAGCTGTATTTTTTCCTGGGTCACTGACCGTAGAAAGAAACCCTCTAATTGTTTGTTTTATGTTCAGATGGTGCAGTTCAGTACACAGACAGTTGACATTGTGTCTAGGAATTAATTTGATGTCAAATACTCTTGGTTCAAAAAAGACAAAGGTATTATAGGAGTGATACCTTTATTGCCTAACCAGAAAAATCATTATATAATCGCTAGCTTTCAGAGCTACAAATGAATGACTGAGAAAAAGAAGCACAACCTTTAAGATAAGAAATGTGACAACAAATATGTATGGGGGGAAGGGGTTGGGGATACATCAATTAGATAAGTCAGAGTAATAAAACTTTGTTACAAATTAAGTATGAAGCCTGGAGAAAATTTTGTAAACAAAAATAAGTTTTTACTAAAGTAATATTTAAATATTAAAATACAGATCTGTGGCAGTCATCCATGATTGTTTGGGATGGGTGTTGATCACTATTGTTATGGTTATGGCCTGTTTGTAATTTTTGCAATGTCCTATTGTTAATATTCCTATTGCCGTATGTATCTTTTCCCATTGCATTTGAATGTTACTCTTACGTTTCTTTTACACTTCTCAGTGCCTCCTGTTTTATCTCTTGCTTGTTTTCTGTAAAAAAAATTAAACAAATCTGCCTACATTCAGCTTTAAACTCTGTACAACTTTAATGTGGATATGATCCAAATGTGAATGCAAAATGAGCGCACTCGGTACTCTGCAGACACGCATTACAAACTTGCTAGATAATAAGTCTGGTGGGTGGCGGATTTTGGATCTGTGCGAATCTGCTTCCGTACTGGTTCTAGACAACTGTACTACAGGAGAGAGGGAGAAACAAGTTCACTTCCCTCTGCCGTCTGTAAAGGCAGACCTTTGTCATACTCCCTTACTGTCCCGATTGCATTGGGACAGTCTTGCTTTTGGGGGACTGCTCCACTGTTCCGCCTGCCTACCAGTTTGTCCCGTTAAGGGGACAAACTGGTAGGAATGTTGGGGTTTTAATGAAAATTTTACTTACTGTGATCACAGCTGCCGTCGCAACCGAGAAAGGGATGGGGCTTCGGTGGTCATGGGGACGGGGCTGGGTCATCCAAGGGGTGGGGTTGGACAGACCCGGGGGCAGTCGTGGACGGTCCAGGGGGCAGGCCTTGTGTGTCCCGCTCTCACATGGGGACATGTTTGGAGGTGTGCTTTGTATGTGTAAGGAGATCAAACAGAGATCTGCATCCGCTCCTTTGTCTCTATTAGTTTATTAATTGTGTAATACCTATGGACTGGATCCAGACTGAAACTCTTCTCTGAGTTCCAGCAGTAGATGTCTGAGGTGTCTGAGGTTCTTTTCTTCTTGTAGGTCCTGTGCTCTTATTTTCATACAGCACCTCTGGGTCATACTGAGTGGGGATGCGATTGTCAGCATGATGTCATGATATTGCGTCTGGTGACACTGCCACTGGTTGAGGTGTAATGATTGTAATGGTCATCACTGGTTATGCCTCAGGCACATTCTTCTCTCTTATTGGGCTCATGTGTGGGCCCACACCATAAAGCTTTCCTTGCAGCTCACAAGTGAACAGAATAACAAAATAACTGATATCTGTCCTGGTTAACCTGCATACGAACAAATACACAATGTCACCTCAGACAACTTGCAGTGTACCTCAAATGGGACTTACTGTATAAAGACCAACAGGTTTGCTGGTATCTGGGCAGAGTACAATAGTCCACCAAGACCTTGCATTTACAATAAACAAGGACATAACAGCCAGCAATAATGGTAGCCCAGCACAAGGTACTAAACAAGGCCCAAGTTGGTCTTGGACATCTTGACCCATTCACCGTACAATTTACATCAGGGCTCAAAGTGGGTATTTATAAGCGGGCATACGGAAGTAGGTGGCGCATTATTCACAAAATTGTGGGTCAAGAGGTGTAAAAACTTAAACAAGGGGGCAGTGCTAAAAGTGCCAGTATACCATAACGTAAGTGTATATTGGTTCAATTTAAGCACTGATTTACATCCCACATCTTCATCCATATGAAGATATGGAAGAGGTCCATCCCACAGTAGGCACTTCCAGTGTGAAAGTATGAATCCAGTTCCTGCACCCAAAAAATGTATGCAGGAAAAAACCCCATTTGCATAAGTCTGAATGCGGTCCGGATAGACTAGGAGTTTCATAGTCTTTGCTGGCAAGTTTACACATTAATTTAAACTCTTGTGTATTTGCAGGATTGTGGTTTGTAGCAGGACTGCACTCTTCCAGCCTTTTCCTCACTTTAAAATGTACACACCAATTCCCCCATGTTAAAGAAAGTGAATATGTTGACTGCAACCTGTGTTCATGAGCATAGGCTATAGAAGTCATTAAAGATACCGTATGAGCAAATAATAGACATTGAAATTATGAATGCATTTTATTACTATTTTATTACTATTATCATTATCAGGCAGAATACCATTACTCATTGGCAATAATAAAAAGGAAAGTGGAAAAAATGGACACTTTCATCAATACTGCCTTCTCTGATGAATTAGGCATTCTGCCCAAGGATAAATTAGCTGTGTGTATATCTTAATGGGTCACGGACAACCAGTGATTCCCAGCCAGTGTGTCAAGTCACATTTGTGTGTTTCAGTTGCTCTACATTCTCGCTCCTCACTTGGTCCCATGACACCAAGATCTTAGGACATTCTAGCATCACTAGCATCTATTTTACAGCTTACTGCTATGCTTGAAAGAACTCCATGAAAATTCTATTTAGTTGTTGCCTGTTTCCATTTCCTGTACCAATAAACACCATATTGAAGGATAGAAGTACCTGTACCATATTCTCTAAGATGTTTAGTCTCTAATATGTGTACAACAAGTAAAATACATTCCTTGAACACTAATTGATAAAATCTATTCACATTAGGTGGATTTTCTCCTGCCCATCTTGTCCTATATGGTAAATCATAATATAATATTTATAACAAAAGCATAAAATACAATAGAAATTGAATTCCCATTTTTTTGCACTGTAGCCAACACTTTATTCATTACCAGAATTACAATAAATTTGTGTAACAACATGTATTAAAACAGCTTGAGGTCTAAACGGGTTTTGTTAATTAAACAGTCATGGGATAAATCATGATTTCTTCTGTTCGTCTGTTTCTTTAGTTTGGTGTGTGTTTTATATCTGATGTAAAACTATTGTGGAAAATATGTTTATATTTGCATTTACTTGTCAGTAGGTAAATGAGCTATGAAGATAAATATATTCCTGTAGATAGATATAAATATTACAATGTCTAAAACATTCAGCATAGAAAAATTCTGAATCAATGGGAAAGCGTATAGGTATGGAGCTGAAGTCAATAGTAATCAGCAATTAAAGCAGCGCTAGTCAATAGTGATCAATGACTATAGTCAATATCCTTTACCTGAAGGTGAATGCGTGATGCATTTTAGTAATTGTTGAGCATCATATATAGGTGCCTGAGTATAAGGGAAGCTTAGCATTGATTATGTATTGAGATTGAGATTATAGTGCTGTGTACAAGGTGAACTCAAAGACAAATCTCGGTCAGCAGCAAGAAACCCTTTTGCATTAAAAGATGAACATGGGGAAACCTTCCACTTTCCATTAAATGTAAATAGGAGAACTATTAAGTCTTTTTATCTACACTCTGGACTAGATCCATGTTTACATACTACTGAACTTACAAGCATAAGTGCTGAATTGCAGGGGAGGTAAAATAAATGTTACTGTCTGTGTATTGATACTGATCAGCGTTGCTGTTACACTGTTATTAAACTTGTGCTAGGAAACATCATCTCTCAACTCTCAACTACTACTGTTTGCAGTGAATGAAATTTACCTCCCCTGCTATTCAACATGGTTTTACCTACTCGTAACTTTACTCTTGTAAGTTCAATAGAAGGAAAGTCTGGATGCAGTAATATGGGAGATTGCGGATTGGCGAAAGAACAGACATCAGAGGCGACTCATCCTGAATACTGGGTAATCATGCTCTAACTTGTTCTTGCTTGTAAAGTTCATTGTGATTAAAGTTTAAAATCCCATGAATTTCCATCTTATTTGCAGAATTTTCCTATTTCTCTCTTTCAAATCCAGACACATAATAGTCAAGAGCAATTCAGATGTGTGTGTTAGAAGGCCACAACAATGGTCAAGCAGGACCCTTCCTTAACTTTTACACCCCCTCTTCCCTCTCTTCTAACGCCCTCCAAAATGAAAACAGTTGCCACCTTGAGTTGTGTTTGGACCTGTATGACCAGAATTGCTTGCGTGTATGCTCAGTACATAAGCAGTATGAAGGACACAGAAATGTGCTATGCTATTAGACATATTTTTAGTCTGGATCATGCTCAATGTATTTTAGTCGATTTAAAAAATAAATAAATAAAATTTAATTCCATGGATACTTTGCTATTGCTTATCCCAAATTAGTTTATGAAGGTACTTTTTCAGATTCTACAAATGAGAATTGAAATATACCATCAAAAGACACAACGGCCTAAATTCACTAAGCGGGTAGTTTGTATGGGAATTGAAAATTGGGGAAGTTACCCATAGCAACCAATCAGATTCGAGCTCTCAGTTTCATTTTACATACTAGAGAATGTCAGCTCAAATCTGATTGGTTACTATGGGCAACATCCCCACTTTTCAATTCCCCTGCATACTCCCCGTTTAGTGAATTTAGGCCCACGTCTTCAAATGATTAGTTTAGATTGTTACTCCAATAAGGCGTTGTCAGGAACATTCTGCTGCTGAGCTGTGCTTAAAGCATATTTGTATTTTACTAGTCTAATTGAAGTTAAAACACTGCAATCATCATTATAACAGGCTTTTCAATTATCATCTTCAATAAATAAGACTTTGCCAGCAATAGTTCTACTATAGAAATGCTTATACATACTCTTCAGTTATTCATTCAGCAAGAAGAGGAGATGTGTCAAAATAAAATTGTGTCAGTTGTCATTGTGTTCATGCCAATCTGATGGTGGATAAGTGGTAATGGACGTGGTAATGAAATTCAGCAAACTGTCATCTCACTGATGCAGTAATATCTATGCGCTCATGTCTACTGTGATGGGCATACAATAGTAAGAAGAGAAACCCAATTCTGCAATTTATGGATAAACTTCTGTTCTTATGTGGGGGATGTTACTAATATTATGCAATGGTGGAAGGATCTCTAAAACCTTGTAAAGGCTGCAAAATGAATAATAATCACATTTTCATTTGTGCATTAATTGTCTTCTCTTCAGAATTATAATTACGTATTCTGTGTAAAGCTGACAGTGTTATCCATAAACTGATAAACATTGGAAACTGAAATAATAGAGTTTTGCTTGTGAGTCAACTCATTTGTTAAATCCAGATAATTTATATTCATATGCCTTCGGCACAACACCAACCACTAGACTGTATGCTTCCATGGGCTGTCCGCAAAGACATGACCAATCTCAGACCGGACTACATCTATGACCGAGTACCTAAATACCAACAACTCACCACCACCTGCGCCAGCTTTACCAGAAAAAATAAATATAACCAAACATAGCAAGCTAAAGGGAAAGAGAGCAAAGGAATTCCATGGGCACAATAGGAATCATTTCTTTATATGCACTATCCCGCAGAAGTCAACTTCTCCTATTTCTAACAACTACCCAATCATAGGAGAAACAGGCAGTGTAATATTATGTGGGCGAAGTTCTTAAACTTTCATTTCCAAAACTATGTTTCCATTGTAGGGGATGTATGGCAAAAATAAGGACGTGTAACGTGTGTAATATAGTTGAGGCATATATATTCTATTGTTCTGTAGTCATCCTGCAATCCTAACTCTCTTGTCTGTGAGACCACCCCCCACACATGCACAAGGCAGCAGGATCCTACCTTAAGATGCCCCACTCCCACATAAAATAAAATGTCAGTGATGAGGATCATACAAAAGAGTTTAACCAAGCCCTTACTGTACAATTTACATAAATCACACCCTCTATCCAACCATCGTGGTGCCGACCTGTGGCCAAAAAGTCGACAGTCCCGGTGTAATGCAGTCTAGGGCCTAAATTTACTAAGTGGTGAGATTGCAGCGAGATTGAAAAGTGGTGATGTTGCCTATAGCAACCAGTCATATTTGAGTTCACATTCTCCAGTGTGTAAAATGAAACTGACATCTTGAATTGGTTGCTATGGGAAACATCACCACTTTTCAATCTCACTACTTAGTAAATATAGGCCTAGTTCTGGTCCAATAACAGTGTTCAGGGATAGGAAAGAGTGTAAAATGCACAGGACATTATCATATAGTGGGATTGGAGGAACAGATTAAAAGAAAAGAATTAAAGAACAAGAAATGGGAATATGGTTGAACTGCAAGGTGTAAATAATTATTAGTCTTTGACCATCTTATGCTGGTGTCTTCTGACACTTTTTAAATAGGCTTCTGTCCTTTACATCAGGTATTATAAATACCTACAATAACAAAAACACAGTTTGTCCCCTAATCGGGACAAACTGGTAGGAGGGAGGGACGGCGGGACAGTCACCCAAAATCGGGACTGTCCCGCCAAAATCAGGACACTTGGGAGGTATGCAATAACAGTAGACAATTTTCCCTTCAGAAAAATAATCGATTGCAATAACTAATGTTCTAAACTAATGTACTATTAAAATAAAAATAAAGGCAAATTAGAAAGAGAGATCATAAAATCTTAATATACAAAGAATGGTACAAAAATGTAAAAAAATAATATTAAATAATATTAAAAATAAAAAGTGTGAAATGAACTGCATACTTCTCACATAGCTGAGTGACGAAAAAGGTTTTTAAATAGCATTGTGTGAAAAATGGAGAAATGTAGCACAAGACATAATGGTGTCACAATGATTTGAAATAAGACAACAAGATTCAGGTCAGATTGCCATGGCAACCACCAAAGTCAGACACAAAGAGGGAGCTATCAATAACTCGTTTGAGGAATAAAGTATTATGCTTTGGGAAAAGAGTGCGTTACTCTGTGCTGTTTGTGCAACATATATTATAATATATCATGTTTATTTACAAAAGGTGTATTTTATTATAGTATGCGCTTCTCAAAAATGTCTGCTGAAGATTTCTATAATGTAATATAAAATTATAGCAATTGGCTGTCAGTTTCAAAGAAAGTAAATGGTCATAAGGTTTGACACGTGTGACTTCCATATGCAGTGACATGGATAAATGCACAGATATATCCCGTGTCCTATACATATAAGGCCTGATTTAAATTGGAACTACCATTGGATATACCATGTTCACATTGCCGACACAGGCATATACTGGGTTTTAAAACCTGGGATATTAAAGAGTCACTTAACTATCCTGATATCTTCAGACCCTGTTCTTACTGCTCCTCAGACCTGGGAATTTATGGCTGTATGTAGAAATGTTTTCTTTCTTTTTTCAACCCTTTTTTTAAACACTTTTTTACCCCCAGCAAAAGACAGACAATCCGGGTCAGACATGGGATTAACCCTATTTTAACCAGAGTTGCGCACGGGTTTCATTTTGTGTAATTACTCTCAGTGCTGTAAGTGTTTTGCAGGCAAGTTGTCAGATGCTAGAGATGCTAGAGTATCAGATGAGCCACAGCTTCCTCTCCCCTCTCTATTGGTTGCTATGGGCAAGATCCCCACTTTTCAATCTCACCGCTTAGTAAATATACCCCTTAATCGTTTTGCCCTTAATCTTTACTCTTAATGATTTGCCATGTTATTACTTTAATCATGTCTTTTATTGATCATCTGCTATTAATATTTGGGTGCCTTTTTTCGACTTGCATATTTAAAAATGCTGAACATATGTTGTAACACTAGTTAACGTTACATCATAAAATAAAGCTTTATTTTTATAAACTCTTAGAATTAAATTACCTTTTTAGTGTACTTTAAAAGGGACTTTTCAATACAGATCCGTTTCCATTGTTGTAAGAACAATTCTGCAATAATAAACATAGCAGAATCAATAAATGCTCAGTCCTACATCCATGGAGACTAGAAGGTGTCTGAACTGATGTGGTAGAAAGTCAGGACTGGACTGTCTATAGGACAACCAGGAGGACCTATTTGAAGAATATAATGACTTCCGTATAATCTTTTATGGAGCACAGATAAGTGTTGCACAAAGGAGCAAGGATGAAAACTAAAGACAGGGTGGGTTAAAATGTCACTAATGGGGCACATGTGTTACTAATAGGAAAAATGGTTAGAGGAAAGGACCATAGAGTGATGGGAAAAACAAAATAATGAAATAAAAATGCTAATTGATAGGAATTGATATTGACTTACAACTGGAACTACGATCTTCTGAAGCAGCAATGATTAGAAAGATGACAGAATTGGAAACAAACACACTGGGGCTGGAAACTCTGCTTTTCTGCATTCATACTCATAAAAAGCTGTATAAGAGCCAGCTAAAACCCTTCGCAGTAGCCGCCTTTTTTACACAGGGCCTTTCAAACTGATTTGACCCAGGGCTTTTTGACTAAAGCCAACATTACACTTCAATAGTATGTAATTCCGGATCCATTCCTTAGACCATAACCTTAACCAGTGGTGGGATTCAAATAAATTAACAACCGGTTCTATGCCCAATGGCTTAACCCAAGTCTCACCCAAGACCCGCGCTGACTCCACCCAAGACCTGCCTATTCCCATCTGCAACTGGGATAAAATGAAAAAAAAAAAACCTCCTACCAGTTTGTCCTTTAACCATAATAATTGCTGATGTATATCTAGACTACTGAGATCTGAAAAACATAAATGTTTTGTAAAGGTGATTTGCTATATTTAATTATGCTGCCAATGTTTCCTACTTACACTTATGTTCTGGCAAACAGTCCCGGTTATTATCTGGATGCTGGGCAGAGATGCACAACGTTTGCAGCTGGCAGTCATTAACAACCGGTTCCGAGAACCAATACCAACATTAGGAAATGGTTCTATAGGTCCGGTGAGAACCTGCTGAATCCCACCACTGACCTTAACCCTCCATGTCCCATAGCCTAACCTTCCCTTTTTAGCAGCCTAACCCTAACTTTTCATCAATCATAGCATAACCCTAACCTTTATCCTTCTTACAGCTTTACCCCCTATCTTCATAAACTTAACCCACTTAACCCATGTTCCATAGCCTAGCCTAAAACGCAGTATTTCTACCTTGATTAAGCTGACATCTGTATCATTGGTGAAATACAGCTGTTCAGACCAAAAACTGCATCCCTAATGATGGTGTTATTATACTTAATTGGTAAAAAAATTGGAAAATGGATGCTTTAGTAAACTATATCAATGTGAGGTGATCTTAGCTGGTCATTAGATTATTTAGGCCTATCAAGTGCTGGAATGAAGGGCTGTACATTTTTGGAGTCACTGTGAGATGAATTATAAAATGAGCTGCCAACATAAGGGCATCTACACAAATATTTACAATATCCCTGCAAAGAGAGTAAAAGTTCTTTCTCAGATGAAAATGTTTATTTTACAATGTGTGTTTGTGTAAGAGCATACACACATAGTGGTAGAAACAAATGCAGGCCCATTTTTGTCTACAATACTGCTTTATTTTATTTTTAACTTTCACTTAATTCCTGGTGTCGAGCCAACATAAGTTCTTGTGAGTACTTTGAAAACAAGGAGTTTATTGTATTCCAATGATAAAATGGGTTTGAAATAGAAGTTATCTAATCTAGATGCCTTTGTTTGGGCTGGAATGTTGGGACCAATTACCTCCTTTATTAAAATGCCCATGTCTATGCAACTATTTTTATGAACCTTTTAGCAAGAAACTATTTACAAGGGAAGGTTTATCATCACTGGCTATGTACCATTCAAATAAGTGGTCAGTGAGGTTTACTAGTGCATAGATCTAAATTAGACAAACCAAAACACTTGCCTGACTTATTTCCATGCATAACAAGTTCTAAGGCACAAAGGTTTCCATTCATCAAAGTCACAGAAGAGGATGAAAATGTAGTCAGCTTTCATTCCACACACCATTCCAAATTGTCCATTTAAATGTACTGTAAAGAATTAAATTACTAGGCACAGATAATTCAAAAACAAAGCACTCACATCCACATGTTTATGTTACTAACAAAAGACATAACCTCTATGATAACACAACCTCCTGGTGAATGAATTAATTGTGAAACATAGAAAATACTATATTCATCACAATTATTTCCATTCCTAAATTAAAATGGATTAAAAAAAATAATTTATCACATTACTTATTCTATCACAGCTGATACAAATATTGGTCAAGCCACAAACTAAATATTGCATAATGACCTATTATAATACAATGACATGGTTCCTGTTTTTCAGTATTGTCCAAGTGACGAATCTATGGGATTCTATATTTTTATTTTTTCAATTATGTTTTATTCTTATGACTGCTCCTACCTTTAAATTTTTAAGACTGGAGAATTGGGAGAGAAAAATAGCCATACAACTATTTAAATAAGACCATCAGCTAAATAGAAATGTCTGACGAAATCTCTCACTTTTGACCAACCTCTTCCTCTTTTGCAGCATATGAATTTGGATTTCAAACCACAATGATCACAGGTGGAAATACATTTGTATTAAAGATAGTTGCAAAATGATTCCTTCCCTAAAAAGTAAACCTTCCCTAAAAAAGTTTTCCTTCCCTAAGATACACATAAAAAAGGACTATATTCACCACATAGAAGACTGGTTTAAATTTAATTTATATTAAAATCACTGGCTCAGCCTGGGTTCTAGGAGATTTACAGACTCTCCCAGGATACAGGGAGATTTGGCCAAAATCCAGGAGTCTCACGCACATTCTGGGAATGTCGCCAACCCAGGTTTACATATAGAATACAATGCAATTCTTGGAGTGGAGTGGGGGCTCATACATAAAATGTTTTTGGTCAAATTCATATCTACAGCTAAATGACAATGATTTTGGTAATGGTTAAGATACAGTATGTGACAGCAGTTTAGTGCTTGGTGGCTGTTATATCATAAAACCTTTAGACAGTGGCACAGTGTACTTGAATTTAGTGTACATCAGTGGTGCAAGTTCATTACATTAAAACTAACAAGGAAAACAGAAATCGTTGTCTTCCCTGCGCCCTGCATTAAGTTCCCCTTCTATCTACACCACCATCTGAGATTCTACTATCTGTTCCACAAGCCAAGTCCGTTGCCTTGGTGTCATCTTTGACGCCTCGCTTTCTTTCTCCCCCCATATCCACACCTTCACCCAATCCTGCCATTTTCACCTCTGTAACATCCCCCGAATCCATCCCTTTCTATTTATAGAACCCACCAAGATGCTCATTCACTCCCTTTTCTCCCGTCTGGACTACTGCAACATCCTCTGCGGCCTCCCACTCATTTGCCGCTGGCCACTACAATCTACAGCAGCATAATCTTCCTCCTCTGCCGCTCCTTCTCCACCTCCCATCTCTTCACTGGCTTCCTATGTGCTACAGAATCGATTCTCAAACTTCTCACCACAACCTACAGATTTATCTTCCTCTGTTCCATACTTCTCCTCCTTCATCTCCATCCACACTCGCTCAAGTCCACTTTGCTCTGCTAATAACAGCTGTCTAACATAACACTTAATCATTTCCTCTCACCCCCCCTTTACTGAAATGACCTACCTCAATCTATTAGGCCTTCCAACACCCTCCATGCCTTCAAAAGCTTTCCCCACATTCCCCTATTTCTTCTCTACTGTCTTCCCCTCCCTTTAAGCGTGTAAGCACTCATGAGTAGGGTCTTCCACCCTCCTGTCATCTTCCTCAAAATGGTCTGTCTCCAAGGTTGCTAGATAGTATACTGTTGCAAACCCTCTATGTTATTACTACGTACCCCTACGAACTGTATGTATTGTTCCCTATTGTATTTTATTGCTTTGCACTGTACGCCACTGTGTATACTTTGTGGCACAATATCATTTGAACTGGTCAACTACTGCAGAGATCTTGCACAGACCAACTTAGAATTTTTCAAGACCAGTACATATATAATATAGTTTTAGGAATGGATCTGGATATATAGAAAGGCATTTGGGAAATGACATAGGGGAGGAATGTAATATGTGACAAATACTCATGTCATAAAAGGCACAAATACTGATTTTCATGAACTAACTGATGTTTGCTATTATAGTAACTGATTGTTGGAAGCTCAGGAGCAGAGTCATTTGTATTTGGTGGAATGGGTCATGTTAGAGGGTCTCAATATGTGGTAAAACAGAATGGCCCATCGCAAATAACACATGCAGTCAAGAGACGGGTTATGGAACAGCGTGAACAGTATGCACAACATTCGATGGGGGACACTATAATAGGGAGGGCCAGAAAGGGACACGAAACAAGGGGGGAGTCCCGGGACCAGTAAGAGGGATGGGTCATGAAAGGGGACAAAGGCCAGTGCGATAGTGAGAAGCCCTGACGGGGACTGCCAGTTTCAGGGGCAGTCTGGGAGTGAGGGGAGGGGTGGGGTGGTAGGGGGAAGGGATATTCAGGGGTCCCATCCAGAGGCTCCAGCAAGGTATTCCGCCCATCGAAACCACAGCAGGAGTGGAGACTTATTAGAGGTAGAATAGGGGACATTTAAAGTCTCCATAGTGTAACAGTAGTGGGGATCAAGGGAGATTTCCAAAGTTGACCTATAAGAGTTTTAGCAGCTAGCAAGATCTGCCCCAGCATGTAGCGATCTGCCGAGGGAAAATCAAGGGGGTAGAGATGAAGAAGTGCAATTTCCGGGGTTAGAGAAACAGTGGTACGACAGACCGTTGAAGCAAGACTGGAGACCTCCATCAAGAACGACCGCAGAAGAGGGCAGGACCAAAAAATATGGAAAATATCGCCCACACCGCCAAATGTCTCCAACACATTTTAGATTGGGCCGGCCATATCCTATGCAATCGGTCCGGAGTGAGGAAGAGGCGATGAAGTTTGAACTGGCTTTCTGCATGATCGATGGAGCGGGACATCTTAAATGACTGAGCAAAAAGGTGTTTCCATTGGGAGTCTGGAATAGATAGGCCAAGATCCCGTTCCCAGGCAAGTTTCTGAGAGGAGGATAGCGGGTCTAAGGTAGCGTACCAGAAAGAGATGGCACCCCTAGCCCCGGACACGCAAAGGCGAGCTGCAAACAGAGAGGGATAGATTCATTTCTTTTAATGTCTCAACAACGTGTTTGATTGAGGCAAGTGTGAGAACTAATCTATAATGGTCATTTCCTTGATTCCAAGGCTCGTGTCCTGTTTCACTTGAAAATGACCATTATAGTATTTACTGAGCATGGATCACCATGGAAAATTTTTCCATGACTATTCATGCAAACAGCGACCCTTCTCAATGCAGGCCGGCCGTTCGCTATATTTACTAAACCCTGGATTAGAGTTTATCATTCTGCTCCAGGAGTAATAATAAAATCATCTTTATCCGATGGCATTATTATTATTACTCCTGGGGGGGAATTCACTAACTGACGAATTCTGCAGAGATTTCTTTTCGTCAGCGTTCGTCAGTGATCCAAATTCGTCANTGANTNGNGATGTATAGTATNCAGTAAGTGACGAATTGTATTGACGAATTGTAATGGCTGACGAATGCTGACGATATCCCATTGACGAAAAATGGGTATTCGTCAGGTGATATTGCACTAAACTGACGGATACACTGACGAATTTC
>JABWIB010001194.1:52399-65768 GCA_016617825.1 Platyplectrum ornatum
ATCTTTCCAATCAACAGATAAATGACCCTCACAGCAGAAATGAGTTCAGTGTGTAGTCACATAACATGCATTTTGTTGAGTACACATCTAACAGATTTCTGCTCTGAGGGTCATTTATCTGTTGATTGGAAAGATGATCTTTCTGATGTGTACAAAGCATTACTTACAATAACAGATAGAACTAAAGAAATGTACCGAAGTAAAGCTTTATATACAATAATAAGCCAACAGGTATCATTTGCCACCTACAGCTGTAATTGAGCACAACAGTGAATTTTTGATAATCTGGAGATTTTTCCACCAGATTATTTTCTCAATATTGGTGTCATATGGTGGCTGGATCCATATGGTGCGCCTGTACGGGCAGTGCGGGAGTGAAACCTCTGTTATTCCCCTTTACTTGGAGTCAGAAAGCACTCCTACCTTAACTCAGATCAGTGGTCCGTGCGACTGCACAAATTCCTCCTTACCCCTCACCTATCCACCCCTGTCCACCTTCCGTAATATGGGTTGGTTGGGGCACATGTACCACGTGCATGTGCACCAGTGTTTAAATCAAGGAATGTGCCCAAGTCTGGATCCGTCAATCAGATTCAAGTTTTAATTTTTTATACTAGAGAATGTGAGCTCAAATCTGACTGGTTGCTATGGGCAACATCCCCACTTTTCAATTTGTCTGCCATCTTTATGTTGTGCGTACCCAGTTTAAACCTGTTTCACTATTCTGGTCTGTCATGAGTAGTACTTAACTCCCCCCTTTTACCTTATAAATATATTGGACTCTGCATCTACTTCATTTGAAAAGTCTGCCCAGTAAATTTGATGTTACTATTTGTTCAAATAAATATGTACTTATTGTAAACTGTTAATAAATAAGGAATAACGTATAACCTAAGAACTTATATCTTATAACCTAAAAATTGATGTTGTTTAACTTTTATTTGGAAGCATGTAAGGGACTAGACGCTGACATGTGATTGTCCACAGAAGCTATTTAGGGGAGCTACATGGCTCATCCAGTCTGCCTAATTGTGTATTTATAACTATACTGACAATTTTATTTTCTATTTTGTATGAGACTCAGAATACCATTATGTTCATCTGTACTGTAATATTAGCCTCCACCACCTCTGATGGGAGACTATTCCACTTATCAACTACGCTTTCAGTGAAGTAATTCTTTCGCTTTTCCTCTGAACCACCCTTCAGTTTATACTCATGTCCTGGTGTTCTACCACATCTCTGAAAAATCCCCCCCTCCTCCACCTGTTGACATCTCTTAATATATGTGAATGCTGCTATCATATCAACCCTCTCCCTTCTCTGCTCCAAGCTGTAAATATTTAGTTGCTCTAGTCTTTCCATATAGTTTTCTTCTTTACACTTTCTCTAATGTATTTTTGTCCTTCTGGAGATATGGCCTCCAGAACTGAACACAGTATTCTAGGTGAGGCCGCACCAGTGCCCTATAGAGAGGCATTACTACTTCCCTCTTTCTACTACTAATTCCTCTCCCTATGCAACCAAGCATCTGACTTGCCTTTCTCATTGCTTTGTTACATTGTCTTGTTACCTTTTAGTCACATGAAAGGGTGACCCCTAAAACCCCATTAATGTTATATTCATCATTAGGGTTTTTGTGTCCTAAGTGCATGACTTTGCATTTTTTTTTAATTAAACTGCAGTTGCCACGCTCTTGACCATTCCTCCAGTCTACCTATATCATCCATCATTGTGTCTGATCATCCATATATCTGCAATAAGGTTTATTTTACCCTGGATACCATGTGTAATGTCACAAATAAATATATTAAATAGCACAGGTCCAAGTACAGATCCCTGGGGAACTCCACTTGTAACCCTACCATCCCCTGAATGTATTCCATTTACTACAACACTTTGTTGTCTATTCTGTGTCCACGATCGGATCCACTCGACTATTTAGAAAAAATTATTCAATTGATTTCTGTGTTTTTAGGAACAATTTTGCAATACATTATGTACTTACCTTGGAAGCTGTTTGGGGAAAGAATCTAAAGGAACACAAACACCTTGCTTTACCATTGCCACAAAGTGTTATTAGTGGCGTTACTGTTAAGTGTCTTTGGTTTGTGTATGGGGGCAGGAGGCTTCAGGTGCACTCAAGGCACCCATCCTCTGTAGCGTTCTGTTGTCGTTCACCCTTAGTCATACAGTTTATAATCCAAAGGCTTAAATATATCTAACAGAAACAAAGAATATTCATATGGTCACACATATCATTAGATGACCATTATTATATAGCCGTGGACTGGGAATTTTAATAATTGATACAGAATATGATGAAGCAATATAACAACATAGATACAGCATAAATAACAATCAACAAGATTTAATGATAGGAAATATAAATATTGATATGCTTAGCAACAATGGGTGAAGTCAGCTTTTAATGCATTTCCTTTCAGCCCCTTTGTTGTTTAATTCTTCAACATACTTTAGATTTTAGATCCAGTCATCCTCAATATACAGTCCATGTGGAACACGGTAATTGATTCTTTATTGTAACATAGTCATTCATTCTTTTTTGTAATGTTTGCATTGTGTCTCAAAGAGTAATTCAAAACAAGTTACTTATGCAGACAGAATATTAGCGCCTTACATACCAGTTTCTAAATACAAGTTCCAGTTTGCCATGTATATAGATATTAAACATAATGCCGGGGGGGGGGGGGGGGGGGGGGGGGGGGGGTGTGCTCTTGGTAATAGTACCGGTTCCTTTTCCACCACTAAATCCCGCCCTTTTTATAAGCCATGCCCCTTCCGGACCAGAGGAGAACAATCTTTACAAAATCGTCAGTCTGGATAGGGTATGGCTGATACATGTGGTGGAGCTTAGCTATATACCCCCAATTAAAAATACCCACCCCATGTACTAATAGTGATCAATGTGTAAAACTGCGCTATTTAGAAAGTCTGGAACTTGTTACTGAAAAAAAAACTAAATAATCTGGTTATTCATCTCTAGTGTAGATCTAAGCATTCACACAAATGTCAGCTTAAGGAAGATGGACTCTAAGCCCTTAAACTCCAATCACCGACAAAAAAAATTCCCCTTCATTTTTATAACAGTGATTTATGACATAATGACAGGAGTGCAGTGTGTAACAGTTTAGAATGACAACTGTTAACCTGTTGACATGATTAACTGATCAGCATTCTTCTATCTGACAGGGAATCAGAAAGGAAAAGGAAGAGCAGCAGCAGAAACCTCAAGACAACAATTATTAGATTACTGGGATCGCAAAAATGCCCCATCTTCAAGTGCTCCATATTACCAGAATCTGGATCCGCTCTATATTAGGGAGGAGGTATGTAAATAGTAAAGTAACGGTTGGCTTCTGCCCGGAAAATACTATCCAGATATCCACACTGGACCAGATTCCCATGTTTATACACTACTGACTTACTCTTAACTTACTCAAGAGTGGGCAAAACCATGTTGAATTACAGGGGAGGTAAAATGAATATTAGATATTGCATGCTGTGTTACACTGTTATTAGCCGCTCTCAACTCTAATACTGTTTGCAACAAATGAAATTTAACCCTGCAATTCAACATGGTTTTGCCCACTCTTGAGTAAAGCTAGGTACACACGGTAAGATAAATCGAAAGATTATTCAAGAGTGGGCAAAACCATGTTGAATTGCATGGGAGGCAAACTGAATTAATTACAATCAGTATTACAGGTGACAGATGATGTTTCCTAACTCAAGTCTAATAATAGTTTAACAGTAAAAGCAGGTACACACGGTAAGATAAATTGTTCCAATCGAAAGATTTTTGAAGAGTGGGCAAAACCATGTTGAATTGCAGGGGAGGTAAAATGAATGTCAGTGTTTGCATGCAGGGAGAATGCTATATTTTTGCATTTTGCACACAGATACTGACCAGTGTTACTGTTTCACTGTTATTAGACTTGGGCTGGAAACATCATCTCTCACCCGTAATACTGATTGCAATTAATTCAATTTGTCTCCCCTGCAATTCAATATGGTTTTACCCACTCTTGAAAAATCTTTCAATTGGAACAATTTATCTTTTTGTGTATGCCCAGTTTAAGGCAATAGTGCTTAATGTCTGAATCTGGTCCACTGTAGTTGAGTCTAGCTATCAGAGTTTCCTTTTGTTGAAGGGAAGAGACTTACAAGGAAGCCTAGCTTGGTAATTCAGCCAGGAAAGATCGGCTTCAGCTAAATTCAATAAATAACATACATGAATGAGTATGAATCAATTGTTCAGTAGCTTCATGCAAATAAAAAAACCCAGCAAGTCCTTGACTCAAACAACCTTAATCTTACTTCCAGTAGATCTTGGAAGGGATACTTAGCAGACAGGCTCACCCAGCCCTGGGCCAAAGTGTCATTCTGTGATCCACAGCATTGAGAAGCGAGATGGGACAAAGCCACGGTGATGATGCAATTCACATTTAATTCCATTGTGAAACTTGGATAACTGTACAATGAGTTATGACTTCATTCAACAAATTGTGTCATCAATCCCAACTGCTAGACGTAGGGTAGTGCAGTGTCCTGCATGTCCCCAAGCCTGCCTTACCTTACTGATGGGAAAAGTACAATGGCTGGTTTGCATTTAACAAGCATTGCTACTGTACATACTTAACATACTGTACTTTGCTAATTGTCACATTGTCAGGGATGCCCTGAATTAATATTCTGAGTTTATTGGGCACAAAGGCAGCTTTCTCTTATTGAATGCAATGGACAAATATAATCATGCTGCAAAGCTCTGTGTAGGGCTGGAAATAGCAGGGCTTATTTTAATGGGATTTCTGGCTGTGGGCCCCAGCTGCTCTGCACAGACCTGCTTTCCTGGATTCGTGAGTTAGCAATATGTGTGTGTTCCCTCTCCAGTGATGAATCTATTTCCTAACATGGGGAAGAACTGGAGAGCATATTTGTTCTGCTACAGCCCTTGTCTGAGCACACACATACACAAGAGCGCTTGGAGTAACCCTGCCTGTTCGAATTTGTTAATTATTAATGAGGATGAGGTATATCAAAGATGGTACATTTATACGGCCCTACTAAGACTGAGGTCAGTGTTGAGAGACCTATATAGCTGCAGCAGCAACCTAAAGATTTCTAACAATATGTGTTTATTTAATAAATGTAGTTTTAATATTTAAGCGTCATAAATGTATCTGTTATAGGAAATATTTCTTTAAAAACATATTTAAATGCTATAAGAAACTCGTTATTGACAAACTCCCCAGTGATAGTTAAATAATGAAATATATACATATATATTATATAATAAATGAAAAGACTGGCCCAAATGTGTTGAAGGGATGTTTGACTTCATTTCCAGCAAGCATGTTTTAAGGTGTTTGTACAAGTCTGATAAAATAGGCGCACCAAACAATACAATAATTACCCCTACGGCAATGACTGAATCCAGCAGTTGTGAGTCTGACCTGAGCTAATGAGAGAAAGTAACTATAGACCTTCAGGGTTTTACTAGAAGTTTGGAAAACCTCAGTGCTAACAAACCAGCTGACAGCAAAATCATTTGTATGAACTTGTTAGAAATGGTTTTTATAAACCAAAAGGTTTCTTTGGAATCTCTGAAGCTCTTGCACCTTATTAGAATGAAGAGACAATGATTGCTCTCATTAAAGATTTTTTTTTTTTGCAATATAGATAAAGATCATCCATTAATAAAACTAAGATTTGTAAAAGTGAACATATATATAGAGAGAGAGAGAGAGAGAGAGAGAGAGAGAGAGAGAGAGAGAGAGAGAGAGAGAGTTTTTAAATGTTTAAAAAAGTACTGTCTTGACATTACACTCCTTTAACTCACAAAGTTGGACTCGCAACAGACAACACTCAGGGTACACATTACTTTATATCTAACAGATATATTGTCCTGTATTTAGGAGATACATACCTGTGACACACATGACACATTAACATGGAGGACACATGTATTGGTCACATATGACATTTCATTATTCATTTGTTGCTATTTATATCATAATGTACGAGAGACATATATTTGTTCACATTTTAGTTTGTTAGTATTCACATTGCACTGAATATCTGAATGTCTTTGACCCTTTGTGGTATAGCATATGTGCATTATCTCATTACAATATTATCTCGTTGTAAGGGATCATTAACAATACAGTCATCTCTTTTTAGTTTATTTAACCTTCAAGAAGATTATGTGTGGGATAGTTTTGTGGCACACTATGGCATTACCCATGTGGAGCTTGTATTAAATAACATAAATTGATTACCATTGTACAATTTTTTATGCTATTTGCAGCAATTTTTATGAACAGTATAAATGCCAAACACGGATAATAGATTTATCTATCATCTAATTTTTATCATCTCATTTTTATGAAACTGTATAATATATAGCATTAAATTCGATACTTACTTTATATAATAATCGAACTCTTCAGGGATATGAAAACTGCACTTACTAATATCATTAATCAGGCATATATTAAGCAGGGAGATGTTGCCCATAGCAACTAATCAGATTCAGAGCTTGAATATGATTGGTTGCTATGAGCAACATTCCTATTTCTTCAATCCTCCTGCAATCTCCCTGAAATATATTTAGATCTATATATTGATTCCTGGTTAGGCTATAGGCTGCCAGTGCAAGTGACCTTTATATATATATATATATATATATATATATATATATATATTACACTTACATATTCATAAAGCTGAGTTGAGAGTTCACAGAGAAGGGAACCAATCCTTTTCTTTTTGTCACTTTTTAAATACCTAAACTATCAATGAGTACTTTATTTATTTGGACTGAACTGGCCAACATTTGTGTAGACAAATGGTATGTTTCCCTCGTGAGCCAACCTGTTCATAACAAAAGGGATGTGTAAATGTCACATATACTAAAAGATATAACACAAGATCCATATTTAAAAAGCTGCCTTGATCGCAGACCAGGACCTATCCCTAGCAATAGTCACAGACAGCATAGTACAATACGCCTTTGCAAATTAGATCAGTTTATATTTTAGATCTAGTGCCCTTTGCCAAAGGCAGCCATGTCTGTCTGGGCACTGCAGTCAAAATGCTGCTTAGAAATAAAAATATTTAAAATACATACGTCCTAGAATAACCGGACAATCTCTGCGGCCTATTTATGATGAACCTCTAAAAATCCCCTTTAGTCACAGTTAATAAATAAAGAAAAGCCTCACGTGACAGTGCTCTTGCTGCAGACAATATCAAATAGGAAGCTAAACTCAGAAATTGTAGGAAAAGCAATTAATCATATTGTGATTCAGGAGCATATCTCCAGTGTTTCTGTCTGAGAAGCAGAACTGTCACATTTTTTTTTATCTTCTTCAGTCTACACAGAATAGATGTTGCTATTTTAAAACCTCTATCTATATTTAGGCAAATAGCAACTGCTGTGGGGTTGCTTGAAGCTGTAAACCAAGGATAGGATGAACGACAAAGTAATAGTGATAGTCCAAATAAATTTATGGATATCCTACAACATTCATCATCATCTGGATTTGGAAACACATGGGGATTTACTAAGCGGTGAGATTGCATTCACATTCTCCAGTATGTAAAATGAAACTGAGAGCTAGAATCTGATTGGTTGCTATGGGCAACTTCCCCACTTTCCAATCTCACTGCAATCTCATTGCTTAGTAAATATACCCCATAGGTATATTTGCCAAAAATGATTTTTATGCATGCAGGCAGAATACTTAGCTTTTTCCTTGATGCTTTCATAATATTCAATCTCTGTTTGTTAAGCAAGGTACACAAACGAAACAACATACCAACATCACAAGGTATACTGTATAAATATACACAGGTAAGGCAAAACAAGCATACACATGAACAACGTGTACACAACAATGAATATACATTCAGGACTGATGTAGAGAGCTAACAGTACAGTCCAGAGAGAAACAACAAAATAAGTGGAGAGGAGAGAAGAAAGGAAGGATGAGTGGGTGAAGTAGAAAAGTAGGGAACAGTGGCCTATTTGGAAAGGGCAATATAGGAGACGTAAGGGCGACTTGACTATTGAGTGGGTTCGGAGAGAAACTGTTCAGTCGCTGTGAACCAAAGCCAGGTACTGTCAGATAAATAGTGCATTGGTCGGTAATGGAGAGAATAATGTCATCCATCGAGTGATGAAATTCTATTCTACGAAACCATTCAGAGATGAGTCATTCAGTCGATTCCAATGAATCGCAACAATCGCTCATGCTGCATTCTCCAAATGCATAAGGAGAGAGTGTGTAAATGCGGTGGTCTTGGGAGAAGGAAAAGGAGCCAAAATTTGGGGTATATAGTGATGTCAGGAGTATAATGAACAGCAACCCAATCAATTGGAGTCTATATCATTTCCAATACGAGGCTGGGGCCATATGAATGACGGAATGGAGCAGCTGTGAGGTTTCCTACACCAACATGTTTGAATTTTAAGCTATTGCAATGACAGACAGATTTCTAGGTCATTGATGTGCGATATGGAGCAGAGATCCCACTACCGGGCCTCCACATATGTAGGTAAATCATCGTATATAGAGACGAGTTTTAGTGGAGGGGGCTGGGTTGCTAATTATTCAAAAGGTGAGGTGGCCTGCCGGAAATAAGGCCCAGTCTCGAGCCTGCTAGAATATTTTTGTTGCACATAGGTCCAAATGTCAGGAAAGGATGTCAACCTGACTAACTATAAATTTCCAAATGCTTCTAATATTTATTATGTTTCCATACAGCCATGTTTAAATCATAGAAGGGGAATGTTATTTCTAACCCTAAGGCTGCGAGAGCTAGGGTGAGGCTGAGGGGTGGGTTAGGTTATGGTGATGGAAGAGGTAGGTTATGGGGTTAGGGAAAAATCTTCCCTGTCTGCTCCAGCAATTTGCACCTTCTTGTTTGGGTGAGTCCACCTCTTCTTGTTCATTCAGCTTACTCCGTAGACACAAACTGGCAAACCATACCCTTCTGGTGTAATTGCTCATATCACTGTAAACTTTACTTACTTTGGTTGCTTTTTCTTTAGGTTTGTGTTTACTATGTGTATTAACACAAATATATAAGCTTGTAATTGTGTACTTGTGGCAATGGCATTCACGCTGCAAAGACTGACAAAAGGAAAAAGGAGCAGGATATAAAAACGCAGTGTCTATGAACTGGTTACAGAGCCTTTCCCCATATGCCACTTCCTAAAGGGATACTGGACTACAGCCCAAATAATGCAATAAAATCATTTAATCTTTATCATTAAAAAAACTAATCATTTAAAATTCCTGTGAACTGATCAAGCTGCATTTCAAGCGGTCGCTCCGCACAGAACACAAAGACGCTTATTTCAGGGTATCCATTTCTGCTGAGCAAAGGCTGGTTGCTACCTTGTGTTGCCTAGCAACAGGAAGGACATTGACAGGCCTGAAGTACAGCTATTTCTCTCCAAGCGCTGGGCCTGATCATACCGGATATTGACAACAATGAATACACACACCACATTAAAATGCAGTTCTTACTGTCAGGAATTTTAAATGGTATAGGACATCACAAGATTACGCCAATATGTAAATATACATGTCTATATAGGTAGCTCTGTGCAAGAAACAACTGTCAAAGGACAGCGCAGTCTTCTAAGTGTACACACATTTGTCTTAAAACCGATGCGTGATATGTTTTTATCACTTAAAGGACCGGATCCAGGTCTCTGTGCGACGACTGACCGCACAAATATTCCCAAACCCTTCCCCATTTGTTTCATTTAAATACCTATGCCCACTTATCGTAATTTAGGAGGGCACAACCTACCCAGTGAATGGATTCCCTATCATACAGAACATCATTCCACGCGTTAGGGGAAACGCAAGTGCACACAATGGGGTAGCGTACATAGTGGAAGTATACATACCTACCTACCTAGTGTAATTATGTACCTATTGTAGGTGGGGATTGCCACGTTGATGAAATAGACAGACATGCATGCAATTATTGCATGCAGGTTTGAGTCTAGGGAGATTGCAGGGAGATTGAAAAGTGGGGATGTTGTCCATAGCAACCAATCATATTCAAGGGCCTAAATTCATGAAGCGGGGAGTTTGCAGGGGAATTGAAAAGTGGAGATGTTGCCCATAGCAACCAATCAGAATCGAGCTCACATTCTCCGGTATGTAAAAATGAAACTGAGAGTTTGAATCTGATTGGTTGCTATGGGCAATATCCCCACTTTTCACTCTCGCTGCTTAGTAAATTTAGGCCCTGGATTCAGTCCAATGTTCTCAACAAGCCCATAAGGGAAAGGTTTTTAAAACAGCGCTTTAAAAAATTTATCACTTAATCAATCAATATTAATCTGTGGGGCAAAACACATCTAAAATATTAGACAAACGATCCACAGGAAAGCTTTATTTTTATGAAGCAGTTACAATACAGAAGATGTAACAGGCACACAAGAGATCTGACAGCTTGCTGCAGTGTCTATGGAATGTAACCCATCATGTACGATATACATGCAGTTGTTGACCCTCCCCCAATCGCTTAATAAACTGATCTCTTTGCTGACCTAATGGGAAACAAAAATAGGTTGTGAGCAGGTGGCACAGCTCGCCCGGGCCAATGAGCAGGCAGATCCAGGAAAGGGTGTCCTTTTGAATGATGACTGGGCTCATCAAATATTTATTTTGGTTTCTGTTTATCTACAGTGTGCCCGGTCTGAGGATTTTGGAGGCAGGCTGATATTTTAACTAGTGAGCTGCCAGATATAACCCACCTGCTATCACTTTCCAAATGTACATAGTAGCTGAATTACCCAGGAAATGATGGCCCTGGGAAACATCTTACTAATGCATGTTTTACAGGACGCAGTCACTTAAATACAGAATGTAACATTGTAACTTATTGAGGCTCAGATAATGTAAAATCTACAAAGATAGCCTGTATTAACAGTCACCTTGCACCAGTTCCAGATGTAATAACAGGCAGTTTCCCCATACAGGATGCTGAAATCGTTTGGCTGTTATATTACCCTGTCTTGTCTTACAATATTTCTTGAAAAGTAAATTGCTGCCTCTAATTTGTTCACAAGCTGGATACACAACAAAGGTTGTCTGAAGTTTATCATAAGCCTTAAGCTGGGCACACACGGTAAGATAAATTGTTCCAATGTAAGGATTTTTTCAAGAGTGGGCAAAACCATGTTGAATTACAGGGGAGGTTAAATGAATGTTAGTGTGTGCATGCAGGGAGAATACTTTATTTTTGCATGTTGCACACAGATACTGACCAGCGTTACTGTTACACTGTTATTACACTTGTGCTAGGAACCAGCATCTCTCACCTGTAATACTGATTGCAATTAATTCAATTTGCCTCCCCTGCAATTCAACATGGTTTTGCCTACTCTTGAAAAAATCCTTAAATTGGAACAATTTATCTTACCGTGTGTGCCCAGCTTTACACCATAAACAACAGTTCCAAACGACATTTTACCTGTGGGTACTATCCAACGGCGCTGTAGTGTGAACCAGCATCTAGTTTGAACCAGCATCTAAATGACTGATCTATGATGTCCCGATGATATAAGTTATATACACAATTCTTCTTCCAACTACTGCTTTAGGTCTGGGTATGGGGTGCATATACACATTTTGACTGGAGCATCGTGTTGCAGGAGTGAATGTACATCTGTGGGTAAACTGAGTGTAGTGTGTATGACAGCATTGTGACTTCAAATGTAAAATATAACTGGTTTAATTAAAAAAAATAATAATGTTGCTGATTACTGGCCAAATATATAGGAACTTATTAATAACAATAATGGCACCAACACATGGTAACAATCAATACATTATTGTTTTAGTACTTCATTTCCTAAGTCTACTAAGTATTGCAGGACATTGAAAAGTGAAGATGTTGCCCATAGCAACCAATCAGATTCAGGCTCACAATTTCAAATATATAAAATAAAACTGAGCTTGGATCTGATTGGTTGCTATGGGCAACCCCAGATTTCCGTCTCCCTGCAATCTCCCTGGTTAGTAAATTAGGCCCATATCTCTCTCTCGACGAGATTTACTACACTGTTGCGATGGAGATGTTGCCCATAGGAGGCAAACAGATTATAGCTGACATTATTTCATATGTAATATAAAACCGAGAGCTTTGATTGGCTGTTATGGGCAACATCTCCACTTTTCCACTCCTGCAGAGTCGTATATCTAGGCCTCGCTCTCTCTCTGGGTATATAATGTCAAGGTTAGTTTTGTCTGCAGTGACTCGGCTCTGTGATACAAAGCACAAGCAGGATAAGAGTGTACTATAATAATCCAGCAATGCAGTCTCGGAGTAGTGTTCCAGCTACACAACACATGCGCAGTTTGAAAGAGGGAGATATGATGAGACATAGTATTGTGTTCCCAGAGCTTTTCTTTAGCCTCTGGCACATTCTCCTTATTTGTTTCCCCATCATGTCATTTCCATCACATTTACCCCATATGCATAATAACTCTTACCCAAGCTGTTATTAATGTCATTTAATGTATCTAAGGTTCTTTCTGATCTTCCTTACCACAAAAATTCCAGCGCCTGCAATGTGGCTGCTGCATCTGAAACGATTGACCAATTGCTTAAAACACCATTTTCTGGGATGTCCCTCTATTGTCACTTCTATCAACTGGAATACCACAATGAATGTTAAAGATTAAATTAAAGATTACGAAAGTTACAAATTGCTGGATAGGATAGTTACACGTAGCTACTATGTGAACACTATTATTACAATGAGGTTACATTGTATAGTGCTTATTACACTATAATAAGCACAACACATTAAATGAAATAGGGCGACATATGTGTCCCTGCTGCATATCTGGAAATTGCAGAAACATGTGCTGCATGGGGCTATGACGTATTAAGTCACAAGTATAAGAATAGCGAATGTGGAGCATTGCTCAATGATGCATGAAGACCGTACACAATATTAAGCAATCTTTTGTGCATTGTCATTAATTTCCTGGAACTGAAACTACATGAATGAGTTCACCGAAAAGCTGGTATATTAAATGTGGAATATCAAGTCTGTGGAGGCTTTTACGTAAAACTGGGTGTGGGCTACTAAGCTGTACTCAACTCAAAAGTCGAATATCTTGTACAACAAAATACTTTGTTAGCTATGTCCTGCAGAACTATGCAAGAAGCAGGAATTCTGTGTTGTCCAGACATTTAGGTTTTGGGTATATATTTACTGTGCATATGAAATATAAATTAAGGACCGGATAAAAATGTATTTGATCTGATACACGGTTAGCGTTCCTGCTTCACAGCTCTGAGGTTG
>JABWIB010001194.1:66075-76719 GCA_016617825.1 Platyplectrum ornatum
TATGTGTAATTACCCCTATGTATCAAATCCCTAATCTCCCTTAGAATGTAAGCGGGCAGGGCTCCTCTTCCACACCCATTCTGTCTGTCTGTCTGTATTCCCCATTGTAAATTGTAAAGCGATACGTAATCTGATGGCGCTATATAAAAACCTGTTAATAAATAATAATAAATAAATACAGACATAAGATCAGAGAACCCTACCTTAAGACATCCATGGCCTAAATTTACTAAACTGCAGGAATGGAAAAGTGGGGATGTTGCCCACAGGAACCAGTCAGTTTCTAACTCTCAGTTTCATTTTATATACTGGAGAATATTAGCTTGAATCTGTATGGTTGCTATGGGCAACATCCATACCTCCCAAGCTTTCAGCCGAACGCTTTTGGGGGACTGTTCTGCTGTCCCTTCTGACTCCCCGTTTGTCCCACTAAGGGGACAAACTTTATATTCCCATTACTTTTTATATTTGCAGCGACTCGCTGCATTGAAAGGGGACGGAGTCGGTGGGCCCGGGGGCGGGGCTTATGCGTCCCGACCTGAGTGGCCGGTACGTTGTGAGGTATGGGCAGTTTAGTAAAAATAGGCTCTTATGTGTAATGGGAGCCACCTGGTAATCTATATTGCACACCCTCACTGTATAATTTAAATACTTCACTTACTGATGGAAATTGATCTCCGCATCCTGTCCCAACGACAAGAAAGGCTCAAAGAATAGAATGTGCAGCAGGAAAAGGCACCTTTTGTGGAGGTCTGGTGGTTATGACATTATACAATGGCATTATGGCAAACTAAAGGAAGGTTTTTGGGATGTTTTTTAACCACAAACATATATTACTAACCATTTTATTATACATTACAATACCAGACAATAAATCCAAGATTAACAACCAACAATGGTAGAAGCAAAGCATCAATACCACTAACATGTAACAAATTATTATTATATAGGCAAATGTCACTGCCTTATAACTGACAATAACACCTCATTGCTTAATGATGCTGCTGAAAATTTTAGGGGTTTATAAGCCGAAAAATTGAATTTAAATGAGTCACAGTACATGTATGAATGACTAATGTCACAATGGGGCCGATTCAATCCCCTTCGCGCGAATTTCTTCGCAAACAGCATAAGGCAGGAAAACTCGCGTTTTTCGTTCGCGGCTCATTGAGCCACGTACAAAAAGACACAAGGTTTCAGTCCCGTAATAGACGGGAAAAAGCGCACTTGGCGTTTTTCCCGTCTTCGCGAAGGATTGAATCGGCCCCAATGTCTGCACTTCTGGTAACTTTGGCACGTGCCATATTACACCATTACATGGGCCTGGATTCATACTTCCGCTATGCTCACAGGTCCCTGTGTCAGATCCTAAATCCTATGTACAAGAGGACGCCTCTCCCTCCGCACTCAAGGGACTTCTGTTTTCAGGACTCTACCTTCACTGATCCGCATCTTTCCCATGTAAAATGGAGACTTCATGATCATAAGGAATGAACCCAGACCCTACTGTACAATTTGAATAGGTTATCCCTACCATCTTGCATACATGGGTTGTACTAACCTACTAACGGAAAGCCATGCATTACGGAAGTATGGGTGTGTACGATCTATATCAGGGGTAGGCAAAGTGCGGCTTTCCATGTGTTATCAAACTGCACGTCCCAGCATGCTTTGTCAGGTATTAGCTATGTCTATGTAGTTAAAGCATGCTGGGACATGTAGTTTGACAACACCTGGAGAGCCGCACATTGCCTACCCCTACATCCATGATGGAATGGTGCAGAGTGCGCCTGATGACGTTTGAATCCGGTCCTAAGTTATTAAGAAATACAATATATCTCCAGGTTATTTTCAGTAAGGATATACTTTAGATCTCTTTATTTAAGAACAACGGCCTGGATCCTGCTTCGTGTGGCCTCACACCAATGCGGTTGGGAAGAACTCCCCTCTCATGGTTGTAAAAGTCGGGGTCTAGTACATTACGCTGCAAGATCCCTGCCTTATGTCATCCCAGCAGATCCCCCCACCCCACTAACCTAGCACAGTGTAGGTGGGCAGCGGGGGCAGGTCCAGCCCAGCGTGCGGATCACCATGCACACTCATGCTTGCAGACGTAAAGCTGGATCCGGCCTAATAACAAGTGACATTCACACAGATGGAAAATGCAGGGTATGTCTAATGTCTAGGCCAGTCACATGATGTGCAGTAAAGCAATGCAGTACACATATGGTAATAAAGGTAAATCTAGGGGGTAAATGTCCACACAGACATCACAATCACTCATGGTAAAATGGGGCAGCTTTAGTGAGTATGATACAGCGAAAGTAAAACACACATCCTGCCTGGGTGTCACCTACAGACAACACCCAAACCTCCTCTGGCTGACCTCCTCCATGCACTGCGCGCATCTCCTCAGCTTCGACCTTAATGGGAGGAGCCGTAACCGTGGGCGTGTCACAACCACCATTTTTATCAACGTCACCCGCTTCTCTTTCCTCTTCGACCTCCTAGGGCGTGGCTTGCGCGGCCATCGTCAGTAACCTTGGTCGCGACTCCGCCCCCTCCTAGACGCCTCCGCTCCTCCATTGGCTGCGGCGCGACAGAGGGGCCGCTCTCTGTCTCCCGTCTACGCGAACCGGAAGCGCCTCTTGCTCCAGCTGGTTGTCATTTCTCTGTGTGCTCGGTCCTGACTAGAAGGACGGGGAGGAGCAGCGGCTTCGGACAGAGCCTGGGTAGAGACAGACAGACAGACACACATACACAGAGGGCTGATATCCCCCTCCCCCCCTCTGACACCGACACACAGACCCCCCCCTCCCCGCCTCCCCCCTTCGCCTCACGTAGAGAATTCCAGTCACACGCCGCACTTCAGTCTCATACACACCGGGGCCAGGCTGTCACCGGGGCGGGGGACGTGAGCCAACCATATGCTGTAATGTCACTGTGCCTGTGGGCCGATCTCTTGCGCTAGGGACACAACTAGAAATATACAGAGATATCCGGGGAAAACAGCTGCTGTCACTGAAATGCTGGCTCCATGAGGTAATTATTGCACCCAATGTAATGTGTCATGTGGAGAATGTGCTGCAGTGGATTGTCACTATTGTGTTATTGTGTTACTGCTTGGTAGCTATATATATATATTGTGTGTATATATATATATATATATATAGGTGTGTACATAGAATATGTGTGATGCTTTAGGATTTTGGCTCATTCTATATAGGGAAATATCCAGACGTCATCTTACTATCCTCTCTCTGTCTCTCTTTCCTTTGAATGATGGGCGAGCCAGGGTGTTGAGAGGAGGAGGACATACAACCAGCTGCAGTGCAAAGGAGAAGATCTCATTGAGCCCTCATATATTCCGCCTTGATACCTTTTAGCAGCGTGAAAGAAAGAAGCTTCTCAATGACAGAAAAATCCCCATTGATCTCCGTGCTGCGCTTAATGGATTGAAGCTGGGGGGGTGAGGTAAAAAAAAAAAGGCAGCCCAGGCTCAACCCAGTTTCATTTAAACCAAAGAATATTTTGGTCTATTCCATCCATTATTTACTCCTCCTTCACCTGCTGAAGGGGGCACAATAGTCTGCGCTAAATGTCTGCAAAGGAATATCATTAGAAGGCGCAGATTGGCTTGTGTCCTTTCAAAGGGAGATTTGTAACTACCATCTTAAAGGTGTCGAAGCTTGCAGACATTAAGCACAATTTGGCCTCAAAGCGAGAAAATAAAATAAATATTATATATATATTTTTTTTTGCCTGAGAATTTGTAATGGGGGATTACGGGTTTGGAGTGCTGGTTCAGAATAACACCGGGAATAAATCGGCTTTTCCAGTCAGGTTTCATCCACATCTGCAGCCTCCTCACCATCATCAAAACGCATCGCAGAGCCCCGCTGCTTTCATAAATAACACAGCTGCCAATGGCAGCAATGCCGGATCNGCTTGGCTCTTTCCTGCTCCAGCTGCCCATAATATTCAGGATGAGATTCTGGGGTCAGAGAAATCCAAATCTCAACAACAGGAACAGCAAGAGTCTTTAGAGAAGCAGCAGCTCTCCCCTAGCCAAAGCCAGGAAGCCGGAATCTTACCTGACCCNGAGAAAGCGAAGGCTGAAGAAAACCAAGGTGACAGCTCTCCCGAAAATGGCAAGGAGAAAATAAGAATAGAGTCTCCCGTGCTGACAGGGTTTGATTATCAGGAGGCGTCAGGGCTGGGGTCTTCAAACCAGACCCTGACCTCCTCTGCGTCCCCACTTACTGGGTTTAGCAACTGGTCAGCAGCTATTGCCCCTTCTTCTAACACCATCATTAATGAAGATGCAAGTTTCTTCCACCAGGGAGGGGTCACAGCTGCTTCCGCAAACAATGGAGCTCTGCTCTTCCAAAATTTCCCACACCATGTCAGCCCTGGCTTCGGAGGTAGCTTCTCTCCACAGATTGGACCCATGTCACAACATCACCCCCATCACCCTCATTTTCAGCATCATCATAATCAACATCAACAGCAAAGGAGGTCTCCTGCTAGTCCACATCCACCCCCATTCCCCCATAGAAATGCTGCTTTCAACCAACTACCGCATTTGGCTAACAATCTCAATAAACCTCCGTCTCCATGGAGCAGCTACCAAAGCCCATCACCCACACCGTCTTCTTCATGGAGCCCTGGTGGTAGTGGATATGGAGGCTGGGGTGGGTCCCAAGGTAGGGACCACCGTAGAGGACTCAATGGAGGAATAACACCCTTGAATTCCATCTCGCCCCTGAAGAAGAATTTTGGGAATAATCACATCCAGTTGCAGAAGTACTCCAGGCCCAACTCTGCATTTGCACAAAAGTCTTGGATGGAAGACAGCTTGAACAGACCAGACAACATATTTCCTTTTGCGGTGAGGATATATATATTGTGTGTGTGTGTGTGTGTGTGTGTGTGTCTGGATATGTACAGCAATAAGGGGGGGGGGGCATGTAGTCCTTGTTTTAATCCCAATATCTTTACAGCCCTGCACTGTATATGTTCCACATAGCATAGTGCATTGTTATGTGCTAGCAGTAGGGATTTCTATAGAGTGACAGGTAGATTTGTGCATTACATTCCAGTAGATTTAGCAACATACATAATACTGTTGCCAGCTGTGTTTAGCATATGTGCTATAGGCCTGAACGGGAATGTATGCCACACTGTATACTGTGCCTGCATTAACCCTAACAATGATCTACTTCCTAACTGATACGTGAGTGTTTTTCTGTGTATTTGTGTTTTGCGGCCAGGACGTTCCCCAGATATTGCTGATATGAGTGGTTGCGTAATGCGTGACCTTGAAATATTGCAGCAGAGCTCCCATACTCGCCTATTGCTCAGCAATTGTGCAGCCTGATGATAGGCAGTGCACTGCAGATATCCCATCAGCTCCTGGCAATGGCCCACAGCTCCAGGGCTTCTCAAACCAGATAAGGGCTTCAAAGCAAATATGCAGCTTCCAGTGTCCGTCTGTGAATAACAATGATCTTTAATGCTATCAGAATGTTTTTTCTTTATATTGGTTATTATAGATGTTCCAGAGATGGAGGCATTGCTGGTCTGTCATTGCGACAACTGCAACAATACACAATTCAGGCCAATCCGATGTGTGTTTATTTACTTGGTTATGTAGGATTATTTACATTATTCAGGAATTTGTTATTTCATAACCGAGCAATAAACCTCTAGGAATTTGGTTCATTGTAATTATTTTAAGTTAATGTAATGTTGGTAATCAATGCAGAAACATCTGATGTGTGTATGGAATACCAGCATGCAGAGACGCTTTGTGATTTNGTGCATTGTCAGTGGTGCTCAGAAAGCCGATGACTTGCGATGACAATTCCGCTGATTGCTCGTATCCTTCCCATAGAGCCAGAGGATGCCTGCTCTGTGCATGGCAAGTGAAGGGTTGCAGCATAACCTTCATTCTGCAGACTAGTCATGGCTATATATAGCACAGCGAGTGCTGAAACGTCAACTCTTTCTGCACTGTGAAACTAAGCCTTTAGTGTATGGTTACTGGTGCCCCATTATTAATTAAACGTCAACAGCACAGTCTATTTAATACGGGTGGATGGTCTACCTGGCTCTACNTATAACACATCAACGCACTCTACAGTTACTTGCAATGAACCACATTATGAAGCAAATAGATATTATATATATTAACTATATTTACCTTTTCTATTCACATTTATAGAACTTTCGCAGTGTTCCACTGTTTATATGACAATGTGCTCTTCTAGCTTTAAATGATACTTTTTGCTGGTTCTTTTTATCCGTTAGAAGTAAATAACCAGTTTCTGGTGTGTTATCCTGTATATGTCTGTTTTCTGCACACCCAGGGTCACACCTTACCTTGTGATACGAGGGTAACATTACAGGAAGTGCTCGCCATATTCTATCTCATGGTGATGCGCGTTGTGTAATGGTGGTTGCTATGGTAGTCCTGAATCCAGTAGTTGGATGAATAAAGATTCAATTCTTACGCCGGCCATGCACCAGTGTGATCATGGCTGAGATACATCACATGTGCTAAATGCACATGCCATGTACATAAAATAGGCAGTGATGTACCTGAATCTTGTCTGCAGCAGGGAAGATTCAATGATGTGATATACGACCTCTGGAGCGCACCTGATATCGCACAAGTGTATGGCCAGCATTAGGAAGATATTAATGTCAGTGTGTAGATAGGAACCCTCAATTTACTAATTCTTACTTCATTGCCTCTTGCATTCTTGAGCTTTAGGCCAACGTTGTCACCAGGACATTGGGAATGAAATATCCCTAATATCTTACATTTACACATGGGTTTACATTGAGGAGAGATATAATAACAGAACTCATAATTGCATACCTGTTTTTTGATGTGGCTGATGTCTCCATGTACCCTACTATCAGCCTGTATAAGGCTAGTTCTTCTAACAGAACACACAGTACATGTAAGTGTTGTCATAGTAGTTAATGATGCTTGTGGATAGTATTTTTTTCTGCATATAAACAACATGGAATTTTATTGATACAGATTTATATACTGAGAAGGTTTTTGGTTTATTAATGTTAACATTCCTCCTTAATGTTGTTATTTATACTTTATATGGCCTTTAGGAGTTATTCATATCTTTTACCTGTGTGTTTTGAAATATGCCAAAAAAGGTAAGTCAAGGTGTTTGAACATCGAATATGAAGAGCATATAACCCTGCATAATGCTACTCTGTTTAATACTGACTTGTTATCACACTACACTATGGCCTAAATTTACTAAACTATGAGAGTGCAGTGAGATTGAAAAGTGGGGGTGTTGCCCATAGAAACCAATCCGAGTCAAGCTCTCAGTTTCATTTTGCATACTGGCGAATGTGAGCTCAAATCGGATTGGTTGCTATGGGCAACCTCCGCACTTTTCATTCTCACTGCAATCTCACAGTTTAGTAAATTTAGGCCAATGACTAATACAGAATTAAATGAATTAGGTCAGAAATGAATTCTCCATTGGTGAACCATACTGTTTAAGGTCTGCATTTTTGCTGTTCAATAAGCAAACGACAGCGATTAACATCAGTCTCAAACCCTCCCAGCTAATCCTTCCAATCATACTATATCCCTTCATGTAAAAAAATATGAACAAGCCTAATTCTTGGGGGCTTTAAAAAAAACCTTAGCATGTGAAAAGGGTTACATAATGTAACTTTATGTCACATTTTCCAGCCTTCCTTTCCACAGGCCTAGATTTTTTTTAATGAGTTTGTTCATGTTCATNGTGTGCCCAATATGAAAACAGTCATACAGGGCAACAAAGAAACAATGTCAGAAATACCGCCATCCTCAAGACTTATCAGACTAAGGGGACGATTCAATCCCTTGCGAAGACTTCGTTCCCGTGGATAATCCNCAGCGACAAACGGGATGTCGTTCCCATGTTGGCCTATGGGGATTAAAAAAAAGTCCCCTAAAAAAAAGGAAATAAATTTAAATAAACTCACCCGTCAGATGTCTTCGCTGGGCACCGCGGTGGTGCCCAGCACCTTCTCCTGTCCGGCAGCGTTTCTCTCCTGCACGGAGAGGACGCTGTATATACGTGACGGCGTAATAATTGCAATCACAGACCTTATCCCACTGTGGCCCATATGCTTTACTCTAGAGGGGTAACACTACCCCTTTTATTTTATCCTTATTTTATTTTAACGTGCTGTAATGTGTGGGGGGTTTTTTTTTTTTTTTTTTTTTTTTTTTTTAGAACACCTCAATTATTTGCCTTATCATATATCTAATACCCCGTTCAGATTGCTTAATAAAGCCGTTGTTTTCAGCGAAAACTACGGCCCTAGTGTAAAAGGCGCCGTTTGAAGGCAATCTGAACGTTGCCTTTTCAAAACGGCGCCTGAGGATCGGCGGCTTCCAGAGGTTTTTCGCCAGGTCCAGCGCGTATGAGGGGAGGTGATTGGCCTAAAAAGACATGTGATCATTACGATCAGTCTTTTTAGGTGACCTCCCCTTCTCGCAGCACGCCGGCTTCACTGTAAAGCCGGCGTTTCCATGAAGTCTTTTTTAAACGACGGCTCTCCCTGCGAATTTTACACCGCAGGCAATGTGAACGCGGTATTAGTTGACCCATATGTATTCCTCATTGAACATTGCAAAAAATGTCTAAAGCTGGCCAGTTCCATGATTATTGTTCAAGTGTATGGGCCTGATAATAGGATGGTTTTTAGGGGAAAATCACCTTGTTGATGTGNTCCAATAATACTAGAACTATTTAATTTCATAAAACAATAGATAAAAATNATATATTTACCAGAGCTGCAGTCAGGGCCCATTTATTAGCTGGAAATTTCAAGCAATCTGATAATAGTGCCATAGCATTTCCCTGCCCTCTTATNGGCATTTTAATATTAACCCATTCCACAAACTGGAACGGTATTCCACGATAATTATGGAATTGGGCAAATAATCGTCTAGTTTAGTCTTTCCATTTGTGTCTCATTTTCTTTTCCATCCACTTGTGGGTGAGAGGTGGGTAGTTTATCACTGGTTAGGTCAGGACTATTGTACCACTGCACACTGCAGTAATATATTAGTAATAAGGTGTCCAGTTACTGAACCTATTGTAGTGCAGACAGGTTAACTGTTCCTGTTCCTCACCACTACATATTCTGCAAGAGGTTTCTGACATGAACTTGATTATGTTCCCCATTCCCTTCCACTATGCAGTGGCTTTCCACATGTGACAGGCCGAGTTTCTTTAAGTAAACACGTTTGAAAGCTTGCTNTATTGAAATGCATACTGGATTACTNGATTCATACATTAGGAAAGGCCTAGTGATTCTGACCAGATGGGGAAGGGGAGATGCTCACTTTACCACAAACCTTTCTAGGTAAGGTAGATCACAGCTATATTCACCTGAACAGTCTCTTACAATTCTAAGTGTTTAATACAGCATAAGGATACATAGACTGTGAGAAATAACANGTAAATCTTAACATTATTGGTCGCTACTATATTTGTGGATGCTGAATAAAACCCATAGTTTAAAAAGGTAAGCTGCTACGGTCATTGTCACTGTAGGCATTGGACAGTCTCCCCAACTCCGCATGTGGTGTTAAGTCTCTCTTAGTGAGCACTTTGTACAATGAAAGACGCGATATATTACCTGACATTGAACAAGGCGCTGTCATGTAAAGAAGGGGTCCTTATTGATGAACAGTAGCGTCTATTCTATCCATGTTTACATTACTCTACAATGTCTCCCCTGTGATGTGGTGATGATAGTTGTTAAACTGTGGTTCGACTTTGGGACATTTCATCTCTTATTCCACTGACTAGGTCAGCTCTGTCGCTTTTTATGTAGCTGAAAATGTATTTGCACAATCCCATTCTTGTACTCTCATATGCTATGTGTGGTAAGTGGCAAAACTATTGCAATTAATTANAAAACAAAAGAAAAGGGGTAAGATAGAATATTATGCTTAGCTCAGTGAGAAATAGGTGTAAAATTGTATATATTATGGACCAGATCCAGACTNNGGATAAGGATTTTCCACTGCCTGGATTCAGGAAAAGTGGCCATAGAATATAGGGTGCACTAGTCTCTCTCTCCCTTCCCATAGCCTCCCAACACATAGTTAAGCAATTTATTTAAGGTTTTNCTTATTCTGGATATGAACCTGTATATCTAATGCTCCCAGCTCTGTCCATAACCACTGATTGTATTTAACAAATGAATATCCTTTGAAAAGACTCAAAACCGAGTCTATATGCTCTTATACTACCTGTTTCCATGGTATTTTTGCTAAACAGACTTCTGTGTAGGCTGTTTGCACATGTATTNTTTCTTTGACGTATATTACTGTAATACACAATTTTGTGTAGATTTCCAGGACCAGCAAGGAAAATCCCAGTGTGTTTTTGTAAATGAATGGTTTGGTCTGTGCCAAGTTTTCAATGTTAATTTAGTCATTTTTTTGGATACGAACAAATCACAATATCATATTTAATTACAGCACACACCCGGGTTTTTTATATATATATATATATATATATTGTATTGTACATAGGTTGCCCAATATCGCCCAAATGATCTGAACCTGAAAGGGCGATCTCTGGTGTTTTGCTG
>JABWIB010001195.1:27147-43626 GCA_016617825.1 Platyplectrum ornatum
TGGGCGCGCCGGCCCTGTATATATATATTTTGTGTATAAAAGCCCCCTGAGGGGGTGTGGTCAGCTGATGAGAGGAGTTGGGGTCTCAGAGGAGGTGTGGTCAGCTGATGAGAGGAGGTGGGGTCTCAGAGGGGGTGTGGTCAGCTAATGAGAGGAGGTGGGGTCTCAGAGCAGGTGTGGTCTGAGATCTCAGCTGATGAGAGGGGTGTGGTCTCAGAGGGGGTGTGGTCTGAGATCTCAGCTGAAGAGAGGGGGTGTGGTCTCAGAGAAGCTTGTGGGGAAATGTTATGGGGAGTTTTCTGAAGGTGTCTTGCACTTGGTCCTAAAATACATGGGATGTGTCCAACGTTGGGCTCTGATAGAGATTTAGGGTTAAGACCTCCATAGCAGAAAGACCTTGTAAGTGGCTGTTGGCTAAACATGTACTTGCATGTTTATGTGTACAGTATGTGTCATAGGTCATAGATAGTCACTGGCTAATAGCATGAGTGCTGGGGATCCTTTTTGTTTCTTTGTATAATACCCTTTTTCCTTTCTAGCACCTGCATTGTGTGCAGACTCCATTTTGTGTATATACATATACACACATACTTAAGTACGTACGTACATACATACATACATACAGTTTGTCCACCATTTCACCCGTAACTAAACTTTAGATCAAATTTAAAGGTCATTGGGACTGTCACCAATCAGCTTAGCGACCATGAAAACTATTTGACACTAATATCAGTCGTTTTCAAGGGCGAGGGGTGTCTTACCCCACATCATTTGTTTTTCTGATTGTACGCCATATGTGTACCAAGACCTCTGAGACCTCAGCGACAGCTCATCCACCAGTTTCTCAGTCTCAAGCTATGCATAAGCATAAACTATGGATTCGACACAAATTTTTGTGTGCCAGCGGTTTCTTATAATTATATACACATATAATTATACAAGATGTTTAATGAAAAATGTAGATACCATTACATACCATTGTAGTGCAGTGCTATAGGGGGCAGTGATAACACGTTAAGTGAGGTAAAGATCAGATAAACAAATGTATCTGGAAGGAACCAGATGTAGAACCTTCTTTAGGCTTTCTAGAATGGAGTGAGCGCCATCTGCTGGTCATTTGAGTGATCCTGCATTATAATATATTATAATAATCAATGGCCCTTTAAAACTAATTAAGTATCCCCTTCCCCCCTAATAATTATGTAAGGTATGAAAATGCGTTTTATCACAGGACAGTTAATTTTGTAGGGGTTAAAAATTAGAATACAATAATAATAATAATAATAATAATAATAAAACAAAGAAAAAATGATAATACAGGTTCTACTCTGGCAGCTATTAAATGAATGCACTGGCGATCACTCAAGAGACCAGGTTTAACAGCCAACTCTCCCTTACGTGTCATTCAGCTCATATTCAGAGGCAGATATAGACAATAGCACATCATAATAGACATAGTAATAGAGTATATTATAGATCATAAGTATCCTAACATGCTCCCTCTAGTGTTTCAAAGGCAAACCAACAGCAATGGAGTAGAGCAGTGCTTCTCAAACTTTCTCAGTTCAAGGCACCCTTAGTTATTCAGGGGAGAGCACCTCAGGGAGGTTTTATTTTACTTCTCCATCTTATGTTAATTATTATAAATATTTAAAAATATATTGTTTATTTCTTCCTGTGCACCAAATTTGATGAATGAGAACAACAAATTTTTATGTAGCGCCATCATATTACATAGGTCTAGCAATATCAGTGTCCTTGTCTACAGGGCTGTAACCACAAGTTGAAACAACATGAAAAGTAAATCTTATTTATCCTATTTGTTTAGGCTGCATAAATTAATATAAAGGATATATCAGTTGGTTGCCATGGAAACCACAGTCACATGGCAGAGGACTTCTTTCAGAGGACATGCCTAATGATGCGATCTGCATGGCCTCACTCCACTACAGGGTGGCTACAGCAGCCATTACATGACAAATAACATACACTCGACAAAATGAAAGACAGATGGACGCGAATTCAGAAACTTTTTTTTAATAGTAAACATTTTTTGTCCGTTTTTTACAACAAATATAGTGAGAGTTTTCAAACAAAACTCAGTTCTTTTTTTCAGTGTGTAATTTTTTACCGTATTATTTAGAATATACAATAATGCATCACCGTACAGCACAAAGGATAATAAATCAAGTAAAAGTTGAAAGGAAAAGCGCGTGCCGCTGTCTGGGATAAGGGGGCAGATAAGCAAGAGTACGGGTGTATCGGGGGGTGGGATCGAGCCACTAATATCATGGGAAAATAAAGAGGATAAGAACCTATAATATAGGGAGGTCAAATCTGCTGTATTGGAAGGCCGTGTTCAATGTCTCCTGATTATCAATATAACTCTAAAGACCACATCAATAAATCAAATATAGAACCATAAACCATTAATAAATCTCTATAATCTGTGATCTTCCATGTACGTATAACCGGCCATATTCTGCTNTAGCATTCGCTGAAATCAGATCATAACAACGTTTATTTCAGGCTTTCTGATACTTAATCCAATCATCTAGTATAAGAAAAGCTTATCCTTGACCTATATATGAGTACATATAGCTCAATCATATTACATAACACCTTACCATTATATAAATTCTATATCAAGACTGGGTTTTAATTAGCAGACCTGATGTGTAACGCGGCTTGCATTCACTTAGCTTAGCACTAGAAAATGGAGCCAACCATTTAAAATAGCTTCCATCATTGTGGGTGCATAAAAAAAATTGCCCTCACAGCTAAGCATGGCATTACAGCCATAGGTTAACTAAAGGGGGTGCTACTGGGGCCCTGAGGAAATGGCTGCCCGTAGCCACTCTGTAGTAAGATTTCGCAGGGTTTGATTTAATCAAGCTCTGACCATCATAGCGATGATCAAGGCTGAGGTAGTGATTTACATGAAGTCAATGCCTCAGCCCAAGTCCCAGGAGATTCGCCTCCTCTTCCGGGGAAAATTGCCTGAAATTTGGGAGTCTCCTGGGGAGTTGGCAATCCTGGGCTACAGCCTTTTTGTCTGGCAAGGCAAATAATCATCTCTCAAGAAGACCATAATAAGGGCTTTATAAATATTACCTCAGAAAACAAAATGGCCGCCATCTTGTCCAAGTCATCATTTTCTCAATTCCATTATAAAAAGGGGCAATACATTTCAAATAGAAAACCACCAACAAGCTTCTAGAACTGTATTATCAAATGCGCCATCCAATGGTCGATGCAGCGCAAAACCAGAAACATCCTCCAAAAAAAATATAAACAAAAACCACACTTGCTCAAACACTAGTAAAAATATATCTATAGAGATCTAGCCATACACTGTATATCCTTCAAATACCAATAAATAACTAGAGGGACGTTTATACGACTGTACATGTGTTAAAATTACCAAAAAAAGTGCAATGCGGAGGACAAACGACTCCAAACGAGAGGCTTCCTCTCGCTTCCACGCAACACGACTAACTAACTATTCACATACGGAGGCTACAACCCTCCGCTCGGCTATAGTGCATTCAACTTTTACTACGGGCAGAACAACCCTGAGGCATTTACACTGTCACCTATATAGTCTATTTATTTTTTTTACACATGGGGCAAAAGCTGGCACAAAGGAAACTATTTGGTGCTCCCCATAGGATTATCACTATTTCTGTCACTCGTTGCTATGGGCAACGCCAACCTTTATTTCCTTGCACCCGGTTCCTCTTAGGGACTAAGATATATACGTCACACCAAACTTCAACATATTGCGAAATATCTTTAAGCGGCTCAACGAATAGACTAACCTCGTCTGACTAAAGCTTTGGTGAATGGAATGCCGCTTGGAGTATATCGATATATTCTTCTGAAATTGCATAAGATTAACTGCTGACAAAGAATATAAAACTGACTGAAAGCCCTAAATACCCCTATTACTACCGAATCCTATTGTTCCATCAAGGAAAATAAGGTATAAAAAGTAACTATGCTGACACTAGTGAGAAACTGCTCACCAGTAGCCATTTTGTCACAATCCGCCATCTTTCTTAGAACGGTTATTCTCTTTGAAGGTCAGACCAGGTATATAAGGGACCAATCAATACGAAAGCCCTAGAATGACACATTTATACCTAAAAGCTAATAATTGTCGAAGTTGCAGCACCAAGACAGCCGCCAAGTCTCCATATATTATTTTATTTTCATTTTTAAATGGACCATGCCTAATATATATACAGAATGTGCTGACTTACGGAGTACTACTTGTATAGTTATATATTGCTTCATTTATTTAAACATTTTCATTAATGTATAGATATATATTACGCCTTTCGCAGCTACAAATCTACAAAATTTTAGGTAAATTAGAGGAAAATTGCAAAAAAGGGGAAAGGAAGGAGAGAGGGATCAGGGGGGTTCACAATGAAAAAAACATTAAGAAGCTGTACAGTTACCATCATGTTTAAAGTCAGTATTACAATATACTCTGACAAAAATATAATTTCATTTCATATCAATACAACAAAAACATCTCCCTGTACTGTAACCATTTTCTAACATATCTGTACTCATTATGTACAATTAATCAGGTGTTGGTAGCAAGTGTTGACATGGAGGGACAGTGATGGTGGACTGATATAGATGTGGCGGGTGTCCATCAAAATATATTTAGACATGAAATATTGTTCATTTATGGGATTTTGGTTTGTTCCATGAAAACAGGCCTCAAAAGGTCTCCATAGACACCCGTAAAGAGTCAAAACCCCTTCATAACCTACAGGACAATGGAAAAGTCATTGTAAGTAGGACTGTCTTTACTTAGGTCATTTATCAAAAGCCAAGTCGATTTGGTTCATTTCAAAATGGACGCTTCCACAGCGACCGCTAGGCTTTAACGATCAAGATGTAGCTAGCATGCAGTGTCCAGTATCATTGTGACAACAGACATAGACAGAAAGAGTGGATGGAATTAAGGGGACCTTCTTCTTTCGGACACATAACAGGTTTGGTTTTCGTGGGCCAGCCGTAACCCACAAATGATTTCCCTTGACCATTGGTTCTTAAGTTGACCTTCCACAGTCACAGGACTTGAGAGCTTTTGTTGACCACGTGGCGGCAATGATGTCTTCAGGATGTCATGAGGTAAGTATGGATGGTGAACTTTTGATATGTTTAGGTGACTTTTCAAAATGGAGTCACATATGGGCAATGGTGGTTATGACTGCCCTGCCTTTAACCTTTATGTCTTTCAGATGCCAGCTCTGCAGACCGCTCCAAAGCCTCTTCAGTACATGACAAATTTCATGTTTTCATTTAGTTGCCAGGGATACTGGCCTTAAAGATGCATTGGGGAAGGCACTTGACCATCTGCAATTATTAATATCTAATAATTTAGTGAAATGCTTGATGTCCGCTCAACAAAACGTCAAACCACAGTGTATATGTTATAATCACTAAATGTGGCCAGACAACCAAATTTCCAAATAGATTACATTTCCAAATACATTAAAGGACCTTTTGTGAGAAATTTGGAAATAAATATTCCCCCAAATATATTTTAGTTGATAGAAACCAACCAATGGATTATGTGAATGTACAAGACTTATGTCTACACAACGTTATCTCCTATTGTGTTGAATGTTGATTGAATTCTGAACAGTGGCCTTAATTCTGTCTACCACAGAAAGATCAGGGGGTATATTTACTAAGCTGCAGTTTGCAGTGAGATTGGAAACTTGGAGATGTTGCCCATGGCAACCAATCAGATCCGAGTTCACATTCTCCAGTGTGTAAAATGAAACTGAAAGCTTGGTTGCCATGGGCAACATCTCCACTTTCCAATCTCACGGTCTGGTTTTGTTTTTGGTTTTTGTAAAGTACAATGATCAAAATACAAAATGTAAAAACCAATCCCTTGTACTTTGGACAAAACATTTAATGTAAACGTTTATAGATCTAGAGAGGAGGGTGGAATGATACCTTCTTTGTATATATTAAAATGTCTTGGATGTAGAAGTGTTTGGAAAGTGTAATCAAGTTTTTGGTGAAAACCACAAAATTGCTACTGGGAAATATTTCAGTGGGACGATGCAGCAATAGTTACTAACTGAACCTAAATCTCATCAGCCATTTCCAAATAAATGTAATTGAGGAGTCACATAATACCATGTGCAGTAATTGGGCCATGTTCTTTTTATGTACTAAATCATTTTTCACTATAACACAATGACGTGGAATCGCATGACATTGTTTGTGAGTTTATTACCTGGAGGGAATGATATCCTTATTATAAAGACTTGCCTGTATATACAGTGAGGGGGGTGGCAATCTTGTGAGTTTAAGCAATATTCACGAGTCTACCGAAACACTAGACCAGGCATAGACAACCCTTAGCCCTTCAGATTAATTGAAACTACAACTCCCAGTGTGCTCCAGCAACCTTGTAGTAGGAGATTCTGGGCAAAGCATGATGGAATGTGTAGTTTTCCCTTAACTGAGCCATTTGTAGGGTCTGGTTCTGACTCCATGGCTGCCTTCATGTAAATCGTGAGATGTAGCGGTTAGGAGCATTAGAAAACTGGATGGGATATGCACCTCTGTAAAATGTGTGCCTCCTTCACTTTAAACATGAAAACAGAATTAAAGTTTTTTTTTTAAATTCAACTCTAAATCAGCTATTAACATTAAAGCGGTTGTGATTGCTCCCAAAGATGGCCACACACCGTACATATAGTAGCCACACACTACCAGATCATTGTGGCTCTCTTCCTGCCATCCTGTGGCCAACCTAACAGCATTGGTGCAGCAGGTGTAGGATGTCTGAAGCTATCCGACACATCAAATTATCAGTCAGTAGTGTTTTTAGACTGTTATCCCAAGCTGCCTAATATGTAAATTACTGTATAATATAGTATTAGTAGTGGCAATTTGGGGTTTTATTGGTTTATTTAGTAAACGCCAATCAGCTTGTATCTTTTTTTATCTGTTTATCGCATGTGAGATGATGACAGCCAGTGACTGATTGGTTGCCTGCTCCTTGTTATAACGCTGCCATCTAGTGGACATAACTGTCTTCACAACCCGCTCCTTTGTCATCAGTCTTGCATATACCATCTGGGATGCCTTGTAATGGGTGCGAGATGAATGATTGAAGAATGGAAGAAAGAGTGCAGAATGGAATAAACCATTTGCTCGTAACTTATAAGCCTCTTACACCTACTCCCCCCCCACCCCACCACCACCACCCGCCTTCCAACCATCCCATAACTGAGGTCAATACGAAAGACCCAATGGTCAAGATAATAAAGGGAAAGCATAGACAGAGACTTTGGTAAGTAACCACACTTTTAAAAAGCAATATATCATTTTTAAACATTTCAGTGCATACTTCTTATATGAAAATATACACAATTGTATTTCATTGTCAAAAAATAAACAAATGAAAAAATAAACATAAAACAAAACCCAAAAACAAAATAAAGTAAAGCGAACCAGCCAAACACAATATATTAGCTATTTTTTTGTTTAAATGTTTAAACGCTACACTTTTGTTGAGGTTACATCTTTTGTCATTTTTTTTTTTTATTATTTTTTGGTGTTTTATGTAAATATTACTTCATGCAATTTTACACCTTTTTTTTTAGCCTTTTGAGAATAAATATGCTCCTTTTTTAAAATTTTCATCACTCTTCTAAAAACTGCAGCATTTAACTTGTAATTGTTTTTTTTGTGTCGTGCAAGTTTCTGCCACACCCCTTAATAAAACGAGAGGGGGGAAAACAAAAAAAACAAAAAGAAAATGAAACGAAACAATAATATCTACTCTACAGAACGCAAATTTACGAATATAAAAAAAATATTCACAATGTAACTGTCAACAGCACGAATGAGCACAAGAAATAATATTAAAAATCAGAAACAAATATTTATACAGATAAAAACAGGGTGCAGGGAGTATATATATATATATATTTATATATATTTTTTTTAAGATTGTCATTTTTTTTTCCTTGTCTTGAAAATTAATGAGTATTCATTTACATGTGTGAAAACCCCCCCGAAAAACTTAAAGAAACGGTTCTCTAAGAACCTAATAACGTTTTCAAGGGCCCATCTTGGTTTTCCTGAAGTCCACTTTAATGCGTACCAACCAGCTATGGCACCGCTAATATTGACCGGCTGATTAATATCTTAGATTCATTATTTTTGCTGCTATTTTAACATTATTTAGTAAATTGTTTGGAAAAAAAAATATCATTACTTTTATTAAAGAACCAATACCATTAAAAATGGCTACGGCTGGCTGAATTTTTTNAAAAAAATGCAATAATTGTAGTAAGTAAATTCCGCTAACTTGACCAATACTCAGCGGAAACAAATGAGCAAATCTGGGTTAAGGAGATAAATGGACGCTCATGTGCACGTGAATACATGACCTTTCCACATTTTAGGAGTATGGAAACTATTATTGGAGTATAGGGGTCTGATTTATAAAAAATGATATGATTATACAGGTACAGAGGTAGTATAAATTCTAAATGAAGGATTTATCAGTTGGGTGCGTATGTGGGGCATATGCCATTGACCTCACATCAATTAGACGTATTCAATGACGCTGCATATACAGGGAACGTCGCTCATTCTCCCCTCTTGTGAGCTACAAAGGTGAGCTAGAGATGGAGGCATCTGAATAACCTCTAGCGTGTTTGAACCCCAAACAAGGCCATTACTTGGGTTTAGATTTTTGGGGGGATATTTATAAATTAAAACAACAGCAAAAATATGAGCAACACTTGTTGCACTGGGCCATCGGCACCGCGTCTGCCAGCCGTGTGCTCAACAGCGGATTGCTACGGATAAGGACGGACATCCACTGAACAAATCCTTTAGGTTCAAGCCTTTCTTCTTTTCCAGAAGGAGTTCCAAAATCCCTCTTCAAAAAGAAGCGGCTAAAATGAAAGGGATATCACTTCACGATTTCACTCCTGAAAATACAATGGTGATTTGTGATAATCTTCCATTGCCGTCCTAATGCCAACCTATCCCAACATAAACCGTATCTCGCCAGGATCCTACCAGGGGAGGGCAGGCCCAGACTCCAAGCCAACTTTTACCACACAAGACAAAATGGCTGATCTCAGTAAGTGAAATCATAGACTGAACTGTTTCCTCCAAAATAAGAATACCGCATTTAAAAGAATAAATATATATGTATATATTATATATATTTTTAATTGTTTTTTTATCTTTTTTTTTTCTTTTTTTTTTTTTTTTTTTTTTTTATCTTTCTTTAAAATGGCATTGTCTGCTTTATGTAGATCTCCATGGCTGGCCGAGGTGTGGGTTTGGCTGTGCAGTAATAAGTTTTTGATATGTATGGTGGCTGTGGTGTTTCTCATTTTGGGCGGTCCAGGTGGGGGAGACTGGACCTTTGCGCTGGAGAATCGATAGAGCTGTGCGACCACAGTACAAGAAATGGGGGGTGGAGGACACAGGTGGGTGGGGGCGGATGGGTTTCCCGAGGGCTCGTGATGTCAAATGACTTGGCCTGTTGTAATATATAAATACCAATGAATGTTCTGTGATTCGATTTCCAGGTTGCCAGTGAAGACGGCGGCTTTAGGGCTTAACCGTTTACGCTGATAGCGTGTGATAGCTCAATATGGAGTCCGCAATCGCATGGAGATCTCCCGAGACCTGGTCGGGCAAGGCAGTGAGGAGGGCATAATGTCCGTGTGGGAGAGAGGTGAGGAGCGGATTGATTTTAGCAGCTGTGGTGGACATAACAGGATGGGAAGGAGTTGGCGGTGGAGGGCGAGAGTCATATTGCAGCCATGGAGTCCATGACGATTGCAGACATTGCCCGAAGCAATGTACTAGGAAGAATGCCTACCAAATACTAAAGCTATATCTCAGGCAGTTAATGATAGGTTCCCACCCTACAGCATTACACCTCACTTTTGACTAACCCCCGTCACCCCTCCTCCCCCTCCCCAAACAGCACCTCCTTCTAAGGCTCGCATCCCCGAGCAGAAGAACGAGGTGGGGGGTGCTGGGAGGAGCCGCTATGTTACCCATGCGTCAAGCCGCATGCGTTTTACAGACTGGCTCTCGCCCTCCGCGTCACCCGAGGGTCTCAGCAGCCCTAGTGACGTGGTGTAGTCGCCCCTTCCGTCGTCTCGGTCGTTGCCTTCGAAGGAGCTGGCGTTGCTGCTGAGGCTGTCCACAGGGGAGCGACCAGTGGCGTCGTGCCGGCTCTGATGACTGTAGGAGGTCAGGGGGGTGGCCGTGTTGCGTTCNCGGTTGGGGGACGGCGGCTCCTTCTTAATGTTGATGTTGGGGTTGGTGTTGACGGTCAGGGTGGCAGTGTGCGGTAGCTGCCCGCTGGATCTGCATGGTGAAGGGGGGGTAGAAGTAGGATGGGTATGAAAGAGATGAAGAGGGGGGGAAAAGGAGATTAGAAACCCCAGTATAGGGGTAGAGGAGAGTAGAAAACACAGGAAAGGGGAAAAGAAGAGTAGAGAACATAGGAGAGGGGGAGAGAAAACAAAATCCATTATAACCAACATTTTATCTGCNAGACGGTAACACAGCGTCATGTATTCCTACAGCCTTCCACCCCTCTACCCCCCCACCGCACCCGACATCTACAATCTCAGGATGACCGGGTCACTTAAGTGGCATTAAATGCCGGCAGTTGCCAGGCAACAGTGACAAATGGCCCAAAGTGGCTTCAGTTCTAGAAGCTGTAAGAGCCTTAATAATAATTGCGGCTGCATGATNCCAGCAGAGGTAAATATGTGTTTGCACTGCATCGTGGCACAATGGTCGCCGCTTAATCATTTCCTGACCTGGGAAAGGACTGTGAACATTCAGTAACACAACAAGGAGCAGGTAGATGCAAGACGGGGGTCTGCAGCCACCGGGAACCGAGACGGCACTTTAAATGGGTTACTTTAATTTCACCACTAGTGGCGCTGATTCTGAGTAGGGCTGTTATGTCACATGATCTGGGATAGTGTGAACAGCATGGCCGCAGTCACGTCATNATATACTAATGAAAAAAACACATTGATATAAATAAAGATGCATCGCTTCAGGAGCATGGCGCAGAGTTTTAACCCTGTGTGAACCAACCTGTCTTTAGAAAGCCTAGTGTTAGGAAAGGGAAAAAAGGAAGAACAGACATGGCTAGAAAAAGAGCCTTCGCTCTCCTCAGTTGGAAGTAGCCAACCGTGTGAGGCGAGAGTGACAGAGAGCACACAGAGGACAAGAGGTGACATTTAATTAAAGTCACCTCCTCGCCTGAGCTCCCAGCACCCTATATGAGCAGAGAAGGTCTTGTTATACAGCGCAAACAAACCGCGGCACCTAATTACACAATTTCTGTGTCGTCTTATTATATTATTGCTGGGGGCCGTGCAATACAATAAGCCTAGATATTAACTCCCTAGGTATCCGCAGATAGCGCTGGGATGATCTCATGGGTTCAGTGTTTCTCTCAGAACTTTATTATCCTCTACAGAACCATTGTTTGCAAACAGCTTCTTGTGTCAGCCATTTAAACGGATGATTGGNTCCTGACAGGAAGCTGGATGCAATCAGTAAATAATCATCCAGGCTATGGCCATGGCTATGTACAAAGCATAACACTGACAGGCCATTGTGTCACTGCCACAAAACCATTTTAGTAAACATACACTCTCTTTCCTTGGCCGAAGGAAACCATANCAACTCCTTATGGCATTAACACGTTTCTGCAGGCTCTAGTTAAACTCATTGCCTTCCCGNACAGGAAGTGGTTAACTATGGAATGAGCCGACCACCAGAGGGCATCAGCGAGCGCTCGATACTTACACCAAGTTACTTAGTGACATGGGGACCAGTTGCTGTGTCTGGTGATGCTGTGGATGTTGTTGTTGCTGTTGCTGCCAGGTAGACACATTGCCCAGCGATAACCCGCCCGGGGAGCTGAACGACGAGAGCGAAGAGAGGTCTGCGCTGGTCAGCTGNTAATCTGCAAGAGAAGGGCGTGAGGTAAGAACATGCGGGAAAAGACAAGAAATAAGAGCGGGAGGGGAGTGTGGGAAAGTGAAAAGGCTCTGCTNCATACACCAATCCTAGCTGTGGATTCACCGACATCTCATGTATTTGTGAGACCTGACTGAGTGCAGATTTTCATTTGTGACTGAAGGACACAAGTGCTATGAGGAAGGTCATACAGGTCACTGCTGTGCAATCCTGCAACACTCACTCTGACCAGCAGAGGGCGCCAGCAGCTGCTCGAGAGTCCTAGACCCTTGCATAAGGCCTGAGTCTGTTTATTGAATCAAAACTGGGTCATGTCAGATACAGATAAGTACTTAAGATGTCCTAGAAAATGGGCATTTGGTGCTGGATATTTTTTTTTTCTTTTTACTATCAGGAGAAGTACTGCCCCCTGCAGGATGACGTGAGCATTTTCTGCCTGTAACCTCTCCCTTTTCTAGGTGTTTTCTGAATTCTGTCGCACGTGAAGATTGGGGCTCCCTCACAGAACAGGCCTGTCCGGTTTCCCTTCACAACCCTGCGTGCGAAGTGTTAGCAGAAGTTCTGAAGGGCAGATATCTTATTTGCATCGCTGGGAAAGCTGCAGGCTTCCTACGCGTTTCATGTGTCTGTAATATACAATCACTCAGCGGGTTCCTTTGTGTTCGACTGTCTTACTGCACAGGTTTACACAGCCATCTATAGTATGGAGATTAAGCATCTACAGCAGAAGACGTGTCTGCACCAGTAATATATTCTATGTTCTGTCTTCATACCCACTATAGATGTACCCTTGTACCTCAATGTGGTTGTGTCTGTGGCCTGCCTCTGCCCCAGCCAACGCGCGGGGCTGACTCTGCCTCTGCCCCAGCCAACACGCGGGCCTGCCTCTGCCCCAGCCATCATTTCTTTGACCTCTTTGTCCACACGTCAATTACCTGTGTTATACGCTGTAGACATGGCAGAGAAAGGTAGTCCATGATGTGACAGTAAACTGGGGGTTGCCACCGAGACGACTGGTGTGGTTAAGGAGTGTGTTGCTTGCGAGACCCCTCCTAACCTCTGTGTGCTCTGCGGGGAGAAAAGAGAAGAGGGGGTGAATCCTGGCTGAACGCTACCACATGTCCTGACCATATACACGCAGTGACATCACAGGATATCGTCACAGTATATAAATCATGGAGCCTGGACACCTTCTCCCACAGTGCTGCTCCAGATCCCCCTCCCACACNTTTCCTGTCCTCATCCTCCTGACGAGGGACAATGAGCTTTTCATGCCTGAGCTCTATCACAAGCCCCATCCTTCNGGTTAGGTCACACATCCTTGGTGTGAAAAGGGAGCGATTTCCTGCAGACATGCTACTAGAAGAACGCGCTGCCTTCAGCTCCCAACGCAGAGTCATGTGATGTGCAGCCTCTGAGCATAGCCGGCCGCAGAGTGACCGCTGCCTGCGTGATATCATACTCATGGGGGCTGTGTGTTATGTAAGNGCTCCCTGCGTGTCTCTGAGGCAGCCATTTTGTGCCTCAACCAATATTCAGTATATGCTTCTTGTGATGGCAGTAGCCTATGAGCACCAAAATGCCTGCCAAAATGGTAGCTCTCCATGTGTTATTGCATAAATATGGCCGCTACTTGGCAAAGCATGCTGGGATACAACTTGGAGTGCCACAGGGTGGGCTAAGCTGTTACCGAATTTATCCTGGACACACTAAATGTCCCATTCTCCCATTCACCCTAATGTCCCATCACATAATGTATTCACAATAACCTGACAGCTAGGGGGCGACGTTCCATGGGATCCATAAGATTACCATTAGCTATGTATATGGTTTGGATAACTATGGATACACACAACCGAAATGAGTGAAAGACAACACGTAGGTACAAGAGAGAAGCAAGCGAGATTCACTTACCATTTCCAGCTGTTCCTCCGTCTTTGAGCAAAATGCAGAAAAAACGAAAGAGACAGACAGATAGAAAGAGAGAAAAAGAGCAAAATGCGTCTTGTTAAATGGTGAAATGCGTCTTGCGTCATGAATACATCATGTGACTTCATACATACAATACATTATGTGACTTATTTAAATAACATTTTTCTATTATGTGGAATATTCCCCCATATATTTTTATGCTGTAAATGACCATATAAGATAAAAATATAAAATACTGATGTCCATGGCGACCAAAGCAGCTTCACTGCTGGATAGGAATCTATACTATCCGCCATCTTGGAAGATGTTTTATTTTATGTTAAATCTAGAGATTCCAAAACCGTCTTCCGTTATTAATGAACGTTTCCCCCACCCTTAGCGTCAGCACGTGGTCGTGAATCTCCCCTGGACTCACCAAGTGATGCATTAACCCCTTGCCGCCTTGTGAGGTGATGACGCGAAGGTCTGGTTTGCGACTGTTGGCTCCGAGCTGATTGGTGTGGGACGGAGGAGGAGGGGACTTGGCCGGGATGACTTTACCCAGGCTGTTCCCATTCGATACCGGTATTAGGCCTGGCGAGGCTCGTGCGCTTATATAACCGTTACCTGGAACATGAAAGACACAGACATTAGGGTTCACACTACTCGGCCAAGCTCAGGTGACCAGTGTCACATATGGGACCACTTTAAAAACACAAGAGTAAAGGCATCCCATAATAACCAAACAACCAACCAGTGCCTTACACTTGGAAATAGATACATAAATGTCAGGGTTGCCGACTCTCCCGGAATGCAAATCACTGCCTCATCCCCAATCCTTACGTTGATGGGCGGGGCTTGATGTCATCAAGCCCCACCTATCTATAGCAAAAGACTCTTTTGCTGCGCAAGAGGCGGGATTTTGTAAATCACCCCGTGTCCAACCCCCATGCTGACGATCTTTGGTTTCTTCCGGAAAGGAGAACCCAAAAGTCTGCAAACCAAAGTTACAATTATATATGTTATTTTTGTTCAGTGATTTTTCCCACTACGGGTAGGTTTGCTAGTAAGGAACTTGCCAATTACCCAGACTAAGAGCTGACCCAGATTTAAGAAAAGTGGTGCCAGAAACCCATAAAACTTTTATTTGCCCCCCTGGAGCCAATATGCCCCTCTGCTTTGTGTTGTTGCCCCTGTACGGCGTGAGGCTGTTCCCCCCAGTTCCCGCTAGCACAAAACCATACTCCTGTTTCCTGAAGCAGGCAGGAAGAATGCAAGGAATGCTGGGTGACGTCAATTCTGACATTCATAGGACTCGCCAGCCTGCAAGCTGCAACAGCTGATGGGGAAAGGAGGCTGGGGCTCTTGGAGACCACATATACAGGCTACATGCTGCCTACCTCTCCTATGTATGCTGGCCTTACAGGCTGGACAAGTAACCTGGAGCTGAGCATTATGGGACATTTACTACAGCTGGAAATCTAGTGAGCGGGAGTGACATGGATTCCGTCATGTGTAGTGGGATCGTCAATCCCTAAAAATGGTAATGGTAAAAGTAATTTGGCCTCTGGACCGCAGAGCTAACATGCTATTTACAGGTATATTGCAGAGTCCTGCACGTAAGCTGTTATGTCAGCGCCGGTCTTTCTGCTCGCCTGTGAGGCGCTGCCGCGGCTGAGAGCACTGGCGTTCTCTGTCACCCCCTCTCCTCCTCTCCGGAGACAGAAACTCATTCACTGCCAGGGGAAATTCTAATGACATCTCTGAGAGGGCCACATGGCCGCTGGTGTCTGATATGATTAGAGGGAGAGGAGACTTGAATGTCTCAGACAGAACCGTGAAAGTGGCATGGAATGGGCACCAGGGAGGGAGAGGTGGGGGTGGTGAGGCCTGCGCTAAGTCTAATGGTGTTAATGAAATCGTATTAATCAAAGAGGCAGCGTGATTGCTTACCACGGGCGGCCATTCTAATGGGGAGCTTAAAAGTCACAGGGGTGAATGTAACACGTTATTGGCGCAGGAAATTAAACAGTAACCCTTTACACTCTGGAAACACGCGTCAGACGGTCCCTTTATTCTTTACGTTTTGTCACAGTACCAGCTCCTCTTGTGTTACATATAATGTGTACAGTATTAATACTATTATTACACACGGTGATGCTTCTGAATTATTATTACCCCAAACATATAACTGACCTGTCCTCACTAACATACACCTTATTTCCTGATATACTCTGTGCTGCTGCCATCCTGCTCCTTCCACTATATATCTCTCACTCATCTCCTGATATACTCTGTGCTGCTGTCACCCTGCTCCTTCCACTATATAACTCTCACTCATCTCCTGATATACTCTGTGCTGCTGTCACCCTGCTCCTTCCTCTATATATCTCTCACTCATCTCCTGATATACTCTGTGCTACTGTCACCCTGCTCCTTCCTCTATATATCTCTCACTCATCTCCTGATATACTCTGTGCTGCTGTCACCCTGCTCCTTCCACTATATGACTCTCACTCATCTCCT
>JABWIB010001195.1:68791-80437 GCA_016617825.1 Platyplectrum ornatum
GAGAGAGCGAGAGCACGGTTTTGACACATACTAGGTATTAATCAGTGTTAGCTATTATCTGATGGAAATCTGNAATGTGGTATAATTTAGCATAAATATAACTATATATCCATCTCTCCAGTCAGATAATTCCCGGTGACCCCAGTGACCAGTAGAGATGGGAAACATTCTGTCACTGTGGTCAGTGAGTGACCGGACGCAATCCCTGAATACTGGACNCTATCAGGTTCTAGAAAGGATAAAACTTACTTTCACATGGAAATTCCCCTTAAATCGCCAACACGTTAATACCAACCACAGATTCACAGGAGAACTAAAGAGGCAGCGTCTCTATTCCCTGAGGAGCATCCCTGCTGAGAGCTCCGGTTCCCCCACTGATTCCTGCACGCCAATTACGAGGGTCTTGTCCTCCAAATCAGATCAATTACACGGCTGATCGCGTGCCGATTGCAATGGCTGGGATCTACTTATACCAATAGTGTTGTCACTATGCGATCGTGATGGAATAGAGCAGTCACCAACCAATTAGAGGTCATCTTATGTATATCTATTTAATGGGTAATAAAATACAATGGGTTGGATCTAATGACTCCCTTACCTTAGATTCTTACTCCTACTTCCCTGTTACATACTAGACAATGCCCTAAATTTCAAAGGCTGGGAGATTAAAAAGTGGGGATGTTGCCCATAGCAACCAATCAGATAAGAACTCACATTCTACAGTATGTAAAATAAAACAGAGTTTGAATCTGATTGGTTGCTATGGGCAACTGCTTAGTAAATTTAGGCCAATGTCAGCTAAAACATGATTGGTTATGGGAAACATCCCCAAAAAAACCATACAAAACTATTGTTNAGTTATACAGGCTTTACTTGATAAAACCATCAGTGGCCCCCAACTCCCATGTATGAGAGNGGCTTGTTATAGCTTGTTCTGGGTATATCCGATTATATCACACTGTGCTAAATATTACGAGTCTCCCTGGAGCTCATTTAAGTGACATGGTTGCCATCATGGTGGCATATTGGAAAATGCTGCGATAGGAACCACACGGAGGAGGAGAAGCTACATAAGGCTTTGGAGGGTGTTACCATGGAACCTATCATCATATCACTGAGAGATATCAAAAGAGACAAATCGCTTTAATTCCCAGCACCCTCTTGCTTCCTCCTGATGTCTGCCTACGGCGCCTCATTAACATGCACAAATCTGCATAACGTGGTACAATGCTTGCAGGATCCCCCATGATGCTCAGCAGTTTGTACCCCGGGGGCATCAGAAACCTCTTACTCAATGTTATACCCTATAGTAGCACCAGATCTTACCCAGATGAAACAGAACACCCAATCCCATCCTATGGNTGCTACAGATTATACAGAGAGGTTGGTTTGAGTGACAACAAATTGAACGTTGGGGATACGTTGGGGATATCATCATCCCTGGAGAAACCAAGAATCGGCAGTAGATGGGTGGGGCCCAAAGCCCCGTCCTGGGAAGCAAACCCCTAACATCTGCTATACATAAGGAGGTGTGATTTCATCAAGTTCCACCCATTCATAGTACAGATCGGGAGTCTGTCAGAATATCTGCATTAATCACCTTTGGGCCCCCAGTAGCTTCTGTGATGTCAGAACTTGTTAGTTACAGCTTGTAACACTTAAGGTAGCCCTGGTATGATAATATATTAACTCTCTTGTTCATTTAACATGATCTCATTTTCAAAATAAAAGGGAACGTGCAGGCTTTTGGATGGTGTCATGGAAAATTGGTCCTGCGGGAGTTAACAGGCCACATGACCTCCCCCCCCACCCCTTCCTATATCTGGCTTCTGAGGTCATCTACAGCCCACAATGCCATCTCCTTCCGGGCTGCCCAACGGGATTCTACCACTTCAAAGTCCAGCTCAATGCAGGTCTACACGAAGCTGCGCATCAGACAAACCACCGAGACATCACAGCCCACTTCAAAACGCTGCCAATGAGACGTCCTGCATTACGAGTGCGGGAGAGGCGATACAGCCTAGTGATTGAGGACGCTGTGTTCTGCCGTAACCAGGACATGGTGTCCTCACTGAGGGGGCAGCAAACCACGTGTCCCATCTGNATGATAAGGGGTGAATCATTATACATACAGGAGGGCTACCAAAAACCATCCAGCGACAACTCTCAGCAACACGCAGTTCCTCCAACAAACCCAGTTCCCGAAAGTCATGTTTCGCGAAGTGGACCACCAGGNCCTGGCAATGCCTGTGTGGCCTGCAGGAAGTGATTCGTACCCCATAGAAAAGAGACGAAGCCCAAGTGGGTGAGCGGAGCATTGCAGAGCGGTTGGGGGCTCACCAGGTAATTAGGAAACGGTCAAGAGAATGACCGATGCAAACTATGCCCTGTGGTCCATGAATGAACCCAGTATTTTTAAACAGCTCTCAGCACTTCTCCAAGGACTTCCGAGCCCTGAACCACCAATGAGATATATATATATATATTTATAGATATTTAATTTATATTTATGGGCCACTGCTGTGGGCTTGCCCACCAGGCCAAAATTTGCCAGCCTGCCCCTGCTCTGACAGCTAGGAGCCCATTGCGCCCCCTGCAGTTGCACGCCTGCTGTGAGGGTAATAGTCACGGCTCACCTCAGGGCACATGTGGTGCGGCAGCCTCAGCCTCCTGGTAATGATGGAGAGCAGGAAACACACTGTCTTCTTAGGCTGGCAGCCTCAGGATATCAAGTCTTCCGCTCAGTCCTTTTGTTTTGTAAATGCTCTGACCTTAACACCCCCCCCCAGCACCACCTATATAGGAAACAGCCAAATCCCTGTAGTCACTGCTGTGGTATAAAAGACAGTTATGTCGTCTCTGTGACTATGACATATTCTGTTACTGAACATGCACAGTATCACCTCCCAGCATCCATTCTCAATCTATATATACAGAATGACACAGTACCACTTCCCCTGTCCTGCATATGTATTCAGTTCTACAATAGAGGAGACTTGCTGTCTGCTTGAGTGCGCGGTGGTAACCGCTGCCGAGGCTTAGGTGGCCTTCACATGCCCGGACCGTCTCTTAAAATTTATGATCCATTCACACTTAAAAAGGTGACGGGACCGACTCGAGAGCAAGAACCGTAATGCCCTAAGAAACTCGCCCACATTGTACATTGTAATACTAAGCCCCTCCCACTTGCGAGCGCAAACCCGTCCGCTTGGCATATGCGCCATTTTCTGACTGATTATCTGATCTAGTGCATTAATGTGTGTATGCATGTTACTATCGTACATGTGGAAGACACACACAGGGTTACATTGTACATTGTAATGATTAATAACCAGTTACANCGCTTGGTCGAGCTTCAGTTCGGGTTGCCACGTGGACAGTATTTGCACGGTAGACNCGACACTCGATGCCACCGGTACTAATGAGGCAGTAACATAATACAGAGAGGAAGGGTGGCATTCCTAACGTTAGGTGCCCGGCGCCTGCGGGCAGGAGAGCCAGTGACCCCCTGCCTGCCTTCCCCACCTTATCTTGCCTCACTTAGAAGCAGACACACTCTGACAGAGACCCGCTCGGCACATGGATACCGTCAACTGGTTTCCATGGCGACTATCACCACGCAACAGCTCCCAAGGTCTCTGCCTCCTTGATGCTCCGAGAGGTGAGAAAAGGCGCCAGGCGCNGCAGTATGGAATCATGCCCTGATACCTCCTCCTTCCCCCCCCCTCAAGGGCAGAGGGCTTATGATTAACCCTATAAATGCCCATGCTAGGTGAGGTGCAATAACCCAGCCAGAAACAAAAAAAGTTTTCCTGAAGTCTGCCTGGGCCCTGGATATAATAAGTCGTATATTATTGATACAGTCAAGCCCTGCCCACCAATAGTACATGGTTTTACCATTCAAGGGGCAGAGCATTACTTTGGCTGAAGCTCCACGTCCAAGCTGCAATCTCTTAGTTTCTCCCAAGAAGGAGACCCTGCTTTTAACTTTATTCTGTGCGTACAGATCGAAATTAATCAATTTTGCGTTATGCACATGGAGATAACCACACTACCTGTGCTATTGACTCTTGACTCTTGTGAATGCGCATGGAGATAACCACACTACCTGTGCTATTGACTCTTGACAGGCGGTGCGCTGTGAATGCGCATGGACTTGCTATAGTAATACACAGTACAGTATAGATGTGTCCTCTCTCTACGGACTGACGCATTGCCGCTATTTTCCATTCATAATAGACAGAAAAGTAAATTTGGGTATTTAATAGTGAGATCACAATCATATGTAGGTACAGCAGACATGGTGTGATTCCCAATCATAAGCTACCTGGAGATTGCATCAAAGTATTATTATTATACTACCAGCAATAGTTTATAATATGAAACTAACATATTACCCTGGGTTGCCTAGTTTTAGTTTCTGAATTCCAGCAAACCCAACGTATTTTCTATGAATGGGTGGGCATGAAGTCATCAAGCCCCATCCATTCATAGTAGTGATTGGGGCTAAGGCAGTGATTTACATGAAAATCATCCTGGGTACCTGGAGATTCGCAGATTCTCCGAGGATACCGGAAGAGTTGACCAAAATCTGGGAGTCTTCCGGAAATTCCAGGGGAATCGGCAACCCTGATATTACCTGGTACTTTACATTGTTAAACTCACACGACAAACAAGGCGTCAGGGTAAGGTAAGCCAACAGCAGCCAATAACAGACTATGGTAACCACCTATGTATAAGATAATCAGTTACCATGGTAACCACCGTGTTGAATAAAAAAATAGTTTTTGAACATCAGTTGAACAGTTGGACGTTCAGGAGAATGATGTATCTTGTGGAATGGGTCATGTTAGAGGGTCTGCAACAATATAAATATAGTTTACTGGATGCCTAAATAAAACACATAGGCCTAAATTTACTAAGCAGAAAGTTTGAAAAGTGNGGATGTTGCACATAGCAACCAATCAAATTCAAGCTCTCAGTTTCATTTTACATACTGGAGAATGTGGGCTCAAATTTGTTTGGTTGCTATGGGCAACATCCCCACTTTTCAATCTCCCTGCGTAGTAAATTTAGGCCAGCGTGCTGTCACCAATCCGAAGCAAGTGAATAGTCTGCTGTCCTGTGAGTAAGGGTTCAGCTCACCAATCNGCTGCCTCCGCTGTGACTTCCAATGTAAACCCAAAACCATAAAGATCAACTCTATGAGGCCCCACACAGCCATTTCGTAATCACACTGCCAAGACGGCGTTATATTACATGCCCCGGTCTTCCACAAACAGCAGCATTAAAATAGACCGCATGTCACGGTACATTTCACAAAGATTTAATTAATGGCTCTTGGAATAAGGTGATAATAACGATACTAATTGGTTTGGCTTATTCTTTCAGCAGTGAAACAGTAATTTCCTCAGATGAATACATCCAAGGTTAAAAACATAAAAAAAATAAATAAAAAAGGCTTCGGCCTAGTTGCAGAAAGCGATGAAGTGCACGCTATGTGCAGCGCTGGCCTTCATCTGGTGGCCCCGTTACAGGCGCCGCAGGGACATCTGCAGCTGTTTCCATGGCGACAGATGCAAACAGTGCCCGCGGCCTCACCTGTTCATCTCGTGAAAGAGACCTTTCGCTTGATGAGAAATGACGTGTGAGTGCCAGGAACACGGGGCGGCAGGCCAAAAAGATTCTCCTGTGGGACTGACACGGTCTCCTCATCACCCCCCTTCTTCAGCTGTGACAGTACTGAGTCACCATCCACTGCTCGCACCTCCACAATGCTGAACAAGTGGAAACTGGGGCCTATATGTAAAAATTCAAACNCTAAAAGTAAACCCCGTATAGGCTCAAAAGTAACGCTCAATTATTTTACCTGCCTATTCTAGTAACCGTGAGTCCTTTTTATTCCCATTGGTCAGTAAAAAATAAAAACACGTGGGATGAACTTGGGAGTGGGATAAAAAATATGGTAGTGCGAACATACCGTATTTGCTTATGTTTGCTTATAATAAGACCCTGATAATAAGACACAGGGGTATATTTACTAAGCCGCGAGTTTGCAGTGAGATTGGAAAGTGAGGATGTTGCCCATGGCAACCAATCAGATTCAAGCTTTCAGTTTCATTTTACACACTGGAGAATGTGAATTTGAATCTGATTGGTTGCCTTGGGCAACATCTCCACTTTNCAATCTCACTGCAAACACGCGGCTTAGTAAATATACCTTACTGTCTTTTTTTTTGGTCCAAAAAAACACCATAGGGCAGTGGTTCCGAAACTGTGTGCCTAGGAGCAACACCAGATTTTATATCAACCTGAAGTATTTTTGTCTATTCTAAATAGTTATTTCACTATTTTGACTTTATAATATGTGAAATGATTTGGTCTTAGGGGTGCCTTAAAAAATTATGGAGAGCCAAAGGGTGCCTCGACTAAAAAAGTTTGGGAACCACTGCCATAGGGCTTATTTTCGGGGTAGGTCTTATTTTAATTAACATTGACAGAGATTTATATAAACAGTCCTCCTTTTATCCCCATCATGCCCCCCAGTTCTGCTTTTATACCCATCATGCCCATCATTTTTGGTAACCAAAGTTTTCCATTAAAACTTTTTCCAACACGTTCAGGGAGACAATAAATATAGCTTGGTTTAGAGTTCATGACAAAGCAGTTCACATGTATAGATACATACATTCATTTTTATCATTTATGTCCTTTACGGTACAAGCTCAAACAGAGGCCGATAGATGAGAGACCCCTCCCTTTAACAGCCCCCTAAAAGGAGCAACCAAAGAACATTATTACAAAATGGGGAAGGGGGTGGGGGGTGGTAACAAATTGACTATAAACTCTTTTAGTGCTCCCTGAGCAATCGGTGAAGTAGAAGAACAAGACAATTTTCTAGGCTTGTACGCAGCCTCCGCCATGCCAACTTGTTACACGGTGCATTAGGCTGATTACTGCAAATCATTCCGTCACATTAATATACATTCCCCCATACAGGAGATGCGATTGCAGGTAAAAATAATACATTATAAGCAAAGCACAGTGTTCTTCCACCTCGCCTCCGCTGCCTGCTTTATGACCCTCCATTGTATTTTATGGGTAACTACAAACAACCATATCTAATGAGCAAATTATAAATTTCACCCCTCTTATCTTCAAACAATGCATATATGTATATAGGTAAATGTTCCCGGGGACACAAACATACTCAGTATAACAGGAAGTGACATGATTGGCAGCCATCTTGTATGGCCTATATTGTGTTGTATGGAAAAAGCAAAATATAAACAAAAATTATGCAAAGAAAGCTGACTACACTGTATTAGACATTAAGCAGCATTAATTAGTATTAGGTTCCTAACCACACCTCATGACAAGCCAGAGCAAGTCCTTGGGTTAGTGCTAGATAAAATATCTTTACGCTGATCTTGAGAATTAGAATATGGTTAATGTAATATATAGCGTGAGTGATTACCTTCCTGTATAAAGGCAGCCATTTTGTGTCTTAGGAAAACATTCGGACAATCCATTTTAAAGTTTACTGATAGACATGTATGCGCACATTGGTTGACGCAAGGGTCAGTGATCTGTCCAGATCATAAGAGATGACAGACCTGTCCATGTGACTTGATAACATCTAAAACATCCAATAAGTCACTATGCCAGGCTTACAACTATTGTTATTATTTTTGATCAATATTTGTCGTTATTTTTGGTGTTGTGTGAGGTAGGGGAGGGTAACGGAGGGGATTATGTGGGGGATGGATCGGTAAAGGAAAATGGCGCACAACCAGGTGTTTCAATACCCACCACCATCGCTCATGCCGATAAGCTCCTAAGGAGGGGACGGCACAATCTCCATAAAATCCTACGGAGACTGGAAAGAAAAATTGAGGTCTGATTCTGGCTACCCCCTGGAGGCGAGAAATTATGTTGGTGACCTAGATTTCAGCAGATAGCTGATATGAAGCGAAGACCTAGACGCGCCGCTCTGGCAGAATGGCTGCTGGATGTGAGGCTGAAAAATGTATTAGGGCAGGGATGTCAGAGCTGCAGGCTCCAGATCAATCCCAGGGTGGTAGGATAAGGGGCTCGCCGGCTTTTCAAGCAAATAACTACAATAAAATACAAGGAGAGCACTGGGCCAGAGAGGTGTCTACAGAAGAAATTGGCCGCATGCGAGGAGAGGTGAAGTAAGAGGATCGGCCAGCCTTACTATTATAAAATGGATTCNTGACAGGAAATGACATCACCAGAGTCTGAACTGTGCATTTTTGGTTCATTTAATGGTTAAATGTATTTTATAAGCATAANTGAGGCTATATTTTCAGTAATACGTGTCATAAAAAAGATCGCAAATCGCTATGACTAACTGTTAGTAAAATGTACTATTCTTTCTGTCAATATTGGTGAATAAAATGTCTGAACGTACTCTGAGGTAAATTGCATGTTGTACTGTATATTCATAAANCATTTACAACATTTATGGTTTTCACTGATGATCATTTACATTTTTCTCTCACACAAGAGGACATCCTGTGGTAATTGTGAGAGAAAAACCAAAAATATAACGCTTTGATCAATTCTAGTTATTGCTTGGACGCCATGTTGCTTCATGTTCACAAGGAAGCAATGTGTACCTCAGGCTAATACTATATATTGCAAATAGGTCCAGTGAGGAGGGAAAAACTCTCATTTAGACTTGGAGCAATAATATATTTGTATAGTATATTTGCTAAAGCACACTTATGCAAAGGTGCTGTTCCCTAGTGGTCTGGCACGGAAGGGGTTAATAGGCACCCACTTGAGAGGCAACAGCTGTACAACTAGCCAAATACCAAATGACCAAATGAGGGCTTTTGTGTCACTTCTGCCAGATGACTCTGAAGAGAGCCCATTTGTTCTTTGTTTGCCCCCAAACACATTTGGGTGATATACAGGGGGCCTTTATTTTTTCCAGCTCGGGCCAAAACAGCTGAAGTCACTGCGGCCCTAAGGCCGTCCCGTTAGTGGAAATGACTATACTGGTGTTGTAATCATAAGCCCCTGAGGAAAAGATGGCGGTAGCCATTTTGTGAGCAGAACCAATACTCAGAGACTAGTGACATCACGGGGGGTTGGGGGGTGGCATTAAAAACTTTTACTAACTTAACCTGGGATAGTCCGCGGGCCATCTGACCGCATGCCGTTGATCTGGGAAATAAGTGCAGTTATTTAATGGCTGACTACCCCATAGCCAAATTATCAGGTCATTGTTTTTGCAGCAAGGTCAAGTCGCACGGCGGCTTAAAGTGTGGCATCAGCTCCTGCCCGGCGGGGTGCCCGTGCTGACAAGGGGCACGCAGCAGGACGCCGGGAAGGGCTGGCAGCCATGTGATATGTTTTCAGTCACAGACAAGGAGAGGCTGTGACTTACTTGCTGCCTCAGCATCTCCTGCTCGCTGATCCAGAGAGAGAGAGAGAGAAAACACTGGCTGCCAGGAGGACCAGGGCCTCTTGCTTTCCCTGTCAGGGAAAGTCAGGGGTGGAAGGCCCAGGCCTCCTCAGGTACAGCAGCAAAGCCGGGCACAGGTCAGCGGGCCTATTCACAGGTCCCTATTCAGTCATAGGGACCTTTCTGAGAAATACAGTGCAGCTTCCCTGGATTTACCAGTAGTTACGGCTACGCTAGCCATAGGACAGGGCAATGACATGTAGTGTAAAGACTGCCATGTCTGATGCATATAAGCGTTAACTCTGACATGGCTAATCTGTGGTTCGCAGGTAAAACTACAAATTCCAGCATGCTTTGCCAGGTTCCTATGGCTATGCAGTTAGAGAGCATGATGGGTCTTGTAGTTTCAAAGCACCAAGAGAGTCACAGATTGACGAGGCTGCGTAATATGGACCACTNGTTAGGTCCATATACTCATGACCTTATCCTGCAAAGGGCTACCACTTGAGCCATTTACGTGCCAACACGTGCATGCGCGTTCCTGAATATTAGCATTATTAAGCCTAACGCTTGACGCTTTTCCCTCAAAATGTTCCCACCGGGGGGCACTATGATTATGAATATGGTAATATAAAGAGTCTCTCTGTAGAAGGAGCATAATCTCTGATTTACTGCCGTTATCTGAGCTTCTCAAGAGATGTGCACGGTGGTTAGCAGTGAGAAATAGCTGATTACAGGTCTTTTATGAGAATCGCTCGGTATACAGTGCCCTTAATATCCCCGTACCCATAGAGACGTGAACATGACCTTGTGAAGGTCGAGCCACCCTCTATGAGCGAGCGGATAAATGAAGGAGACTCAAAAGTGAAGCCCAAACCAGTCGTTTCTCCGCACTNTCTCCTCATCAGTCAGTGCGGTGTCATCGGCCACCGGCCGGGTGTCAATTTAACCCTGTGCTAAATCCCATTCAGACAGTGGCTCTTTTCACAGCTAGTGCCAGCGCGGATCGGCTGAAACACAAGTGGACAGGTGCCCGCCAGCAGCTGCTGCCCGTAGCTGATCGTACAGTGCCTACAAAAACACGAAACCTGTCTATTTAAACAGACGCGGACACCCGCACGTTAACCCCTTCCTTGCCACGTCCATGCCTGTACACTTCAAGCCTTTTGTGTTAGAACATACTCACAAAAAATAAAAAACAAATTGAACATTTTACAGCTCATATGACAGTAGTGACATTTTGGCATAAGTTATGGGAATAATATCATGAGAATGAACATAGGTTACAGGCAGGAAAGTTCTTGCGTTCAGTCAAGGAAGTGACGTAGCAGACACTTACAGAAATACGGCAGTGCGTCGCGAGCAACTGTAGGATGGTTTTGTAGACTGCTGTGACAATGTGTGCTCTATTGTGAAGCTTTGTGAAAGTTGTAAAAGTGCATTGTGCGTTGTGTTACAAACCAGGATCCATAATAACACACCATGAATACATCGCAGACATTCAGAGGCCTGGGGATATATACAGTGTGTGTGTGTGTGTGTGGTTGTAAAAGTGCATTGTGCGTTGTGTTACAAACCAGGATCCATAATAACACACCATGAATACATCGCAGACATTCAGAGGCCTGGGGATATATACAGTGTGTGTGTGTGCTTTGTGTAAGCGCCCTCTCAGTACCTGGGACGGGGGTTTGTGTTTAACACTAGTAGCAAAAAAAATCCTAAGAACAAAAAGGGGAAGTAAATAGACATTTTGTGTAGACGCAGCCCTCAGCTTCCTCTGTTACCCGGGAGGGGAAGGGGGCAGGAGAGAGGACGGCCACCTACTTCTTATCAAGCATAAATCACTACTCACTGCTGGTATTGTCACTGTTTCCAATCTGCAAAGCTGTGTAACACTAATTACTGTGTATTACTATTCACCAAAATACCCCAATCACTACTGTTAACATAATATTATTGTTAATAGGAATATTCACCAATAACCACAACGTAACAATATTCACATTTTGCAAACACTTTTCCCACTTTCCTGTAATCAGCACCAGTATTCACCAATGATCACAACAATACACTATCCTGTTGTGAACATCAGTATTCCCAATTTTACGATAATCGTCACCAGTATTCACAATTATACAAATCACCAGTATTCACTACTGTATCATAATTTCCCACCAGTATTCACTATTATATCACAATTCTCACTA
>JABWIB010001196.1:20770-40985 GCA_016617825.1 Platyplectrum ornatum
TATGTATTACACAACTGCTATACATATACTGTATACTAATTATATAATGTATCTGAGAAAGGTTCTGATTATAGGCACCAGTGCTTTCTAGTGGAATATGTCATTCCTAGTATATATGAGTGTTTTACATATACACAAAAGTAATATCCAGTGCTGTTAACCAGGTGTATAGTGGTAGTAGTATAGTACATAAAGTGTGTTCTGTATAACCTCTATGTATACACAATTGATTTGCAATGCTTTATTGCTTTTACAGCATATCTAAGTAACTACCTGTTTACTCAGTACAGCAACACACACATTAGCTTCATAATTAATATGCACATGTAAATAATGCACCATGTTGTACTAATGTACCNTTTATGTTGCCAACAGTGCTGCGTGATGACTTCAGACTCAACCCAACAGATGTGGTGGTGGCAGCNGGGGAGCCTGCCATTCTGGAATGCCAACCGCCCAGAGGACACCCTGAGCCCACCATCTACTGGAAGAAAGACAAAGTCAGAATAGATGACAGAGATGACAGAATTAGCGTGAGTAGCCTGCTTTTATATTATGTTATATAATGCAGCATAGGGAAACTGAAATAACCTTCTGTGTGGCGCATTGGTAAGCTCAGGCCATGACATGGCGTCTTTTTATGTTAAAGATTCGCAGTGGGAAGCTGATGATTTCCAATACCAGAAAGAGTGACGCCGGCATGTACACCTGTGTCGGGACCAACATGGTCGGAGAGAGAGACAGTGACCCGGCGGAGCTGACCGTGTTTGGTAACTTCATTACTTTATATTGATATAGTAAATTCCATATTTCTTATGAAACTCATTTAGCTCTTGGACCATCAGCATACCATGTGAGGGTAAAGGTGCTGGTNTAGGGGCAGAGCAGACATTACCCTCATTTGCATAAAACCCACATCAAATGTTTATTAGTGTTTTATGTGTTTGAGGATATAGTATTATCTGTTTTCGTCTACATCATATCACATTCAATTCTTGCCATTTATCTGAAAGAAGATGTGTTTTTCCTAGTAAGACATTTTCTCTGGTGGGGTTAAGGATAGAGGCTTGGTTTTAAAGAGATCTCTTTCTTAAAGTTTTTGTTAAAGTACCTGGATAATCAGCTATACATATAACCCCTCAGCCAGTAATGGTGGAGCGGTGTCAGTGGTGTACACCATTAGTGGTGTTACTTCAAACTACAAAAGGTCCTCAGCAGACAAAGAGAAATCAATAGGGATAAAAGAGATATAGAAAAATAAAGTCATCTACCATAGGACAGGGAGATGTTATACACTATTATGTGTCTCCTACAAGAAACATGAATGAATGAGTTCCGGTCATTAAAATTCAATAGCCATAGAATACAGAAAACAAATAGGTGAGCCAATTCTATAGTCTAATATATATCATTTAAAAAATGTATGAGTTACAGTATGAGTTGCCAAAGTACTGTGACTTTCATGGATATAATAATGTAGGACCACATCCAGACTGAGTTTGTAAGTAGCCGCCCTGTTGCTCTAATTCACATGACTGTTGTCGCCATCAGTGCAGGGATTACACATGCATAACTGATTGGCCTGCCTCATATACGGAAATGCTATAGTAACATATGGCGCATGCATATGGACTGGATACAGACTTTTGATTGTGGAAAATTGAAAATATTATTTACATTTTGCAAAAAAAACAAAAACATTATTTCCTACCAGTTCCTACCACATTTTTTCCTTCCCCTTATCGGGACACACTGGTAGGCTGTCCCACTGAAATCGTGATAGTTGGGAGGTATGCCGGTATGGTGTATAACCAATTTTTTTCTACTAAACTCCTACCCCTTGTATAAGCCCTACCTCCTCTCGACCCAGTTTTAATGATATTATTATTCACGGTTAGACCTTGTCATATTGGCACAAGGGCCTAAATTTTAAAAGCTGGGGAACTGGAAAAGTGGGGATGTTTCCCATTGCAACCAAACAGATTCAAGCTCTCAGTCAGTCTCATTTTACATACTGGAGAATGTGAGCTTGAATCTGATTGTTTGCTATGGGCAACATTGCCACTTTTTCAATCCTGCAGTTTAGTAAATTTAGACCAAGAAGAGAACACTTAGGGGTATATTTACTAAGCGGCAAGATTGCAGTGAGATTGAAAAGTGGTGATGTTGCCCATAGCAACCAATCAGATTCAAGCTCTCAGTTTCATTTTACACACTGGAGAATGTGAAATCAAATCTGATTGGTTGCTATGGGCAACATCACCACTTTTCAATCTCACGGCAATCTCACCGCTTAGTAAATAAAACCCTTAGAGTGCATTCATAGCGTACACAAAACACTGACGCTGTAACTTTATTTCGTATTGGATAACATTAGGAGTTGTCCACAAGTGTAAATAGTTCCATAGTCATCGCTTTAGATTATGTATATCAGTATAATACCAGTTAATGATGGTCAATGCGTCTATATAATAGTACATCTCTTTTCCCAGAAACACTTGCACTTGTATAGTGCTGGCTGCCGCTGTGTGTTATAAAGACTGGTTCCTCAGAGATTTGAGTGTTTTGCATTTAAATGTTAGCTAAGGGACTGTATATGTTTTTTTTAATAAACAATAAAAATATCATATATCTCCACATTTTATTTATTTTTATAAATTCCAATACTTAATAAAAAAAGCAGAATCCACAATTTAATAATGTAAAATTAAAAATGAGATNGCCAGCTGAGCGGCTTTATTGTGCCGATATTTCTTAGGAAACGCGTGGTTATTAACACACTTTGTCAGATCATATCCAGGGAGATTAGCACTGAAAGCAAGTTATGCAGCAAAGTCTAATCTAGTTTATCTCACACATAGAATGTTAATTGTATTGGCATTGTCGTGGATCTCTGCTCACTCTATAGTTTTGCAATTAGCAGTTTGATTGATTAAAATGGTTCTTCTTAGACCGGAGTTGTTGAAAAATAATCCAGTCTGTGTTCATTTTTTAAAGCTATTAGTGCGTTGTGGTTCTTCCATATTTAGAATATAATTGGCAACCGTGGTCTGCTCAACATGCTCCGTGATGCATAAGGTAACCTTAAAGGGAAACAATCCTACGGAATAGAACAAATTAACCTTAGCTTGTTACATGAACAGATCTGGTGCACGGTAACAGGCGCTCCTGCATTAACAGCAACAATAACAATAATTATTTCATTTATGTAGAGAGATTTCCCAGGAAAACATCATGCATGCACAGTAAAGAAATATTCCTTATGTACAAATAAAAATATTTTTTACAATTCAGCCGCGAGCGTGATGATGGGTGGGGATTTGTGACATCAATACCCGATTATCCATAGCAAAAAATACACTTTTCCTACAGGGGACGGGGCTTCAGNCATGATTCATTAATCACGCCCTCTGCCCAACCCTCATATTGCCGGGATTTGGTTTCAACCCTGTTGTAGATGCTTCAAATATTGAAAATTAATATTAAAACTGAGAATTATTATTATTATTTTATGTTATTAATATTGAAATATGATGAGGATGATGATGATGATGATGATTATATAACTTCCACTTATCTATGTCCCCATCCTGATACTTCTCATCTTCAGAGGAATCTGAGTATTCATGCAGGATCCCTACTGATGAATCCAGATTTTAGAACAACGTACTCGTTTAGGACCAGAGACAGACCCCCATATACTCTGTAAGCTCAATGCCTCTGTTGTGGCACTAACTGAACCCAGGACACTACTTTACCTTTAACACCTGCCCCATGTATAATGGAGTCAGCGTGGAATAGAGCAGTGGTTCCCAAGCTATTTAGTTCAAGACACCCATAGGGTGGCCATAATTTTTTCAAGGCACCCCTTAGACAAAATAATTACCAAGATGCCCCATTTTACCATGTATTTGAGTCAAAATAGCGTAAGAACTATTTAGGTAAAGACAGAAATACTTAATAATGAAATAGTTTCAACTCATCATCTCAACCCATCCCATTCATTTTATCATCACCCCCTCTCCATTCATCATCTACCTATTCTCACCATTTTCCCATACTCTTTATCATTTCCCTATACCCTTCATCATTCCGCCACGAATGTTGAAGGGTATAGAGAAATTCCACAGGAATAGAGGATCATGCATCGGGGCTTACACATGCCATTGCTGTATGATTTCAATGCCCCTGCCCACCATACATAATACANGCAGTCAACATATCTAATCATTGTAAAGGATTCCAGAATGTAGTACGTCCTGATGTAAACATCATAAATACGCAGATCACTTGCATGGAGTACATTTGCATTTGTCGTACAAAGGTCGGAATAATGTCTTCAATTCATAATATATCTTTGGACAGGAAATGGAAATGGTCCATCAAGAAACTCTGGTTCCTGTGGATCCAAATCTATCCTGGGAGTCTATGACCATCTTTTTGTGTGTATGGCAATGGTTGTTAACAAAGCGGCCCAAACAGAACGCAAATCTAATTGATCAAGACTTTATTATTGACACTCTGGGCAGCTTATGGAATGAAGGATAGGTTGTTGAATGAAAGAGTTTATTGTTACAATATACAGTGAAATGAGTGAACGAATTGTGAAACTTACAGGTAGGTGCTGTGATCCTGTCTGTCTGTGATTACCCAAATACTTGCCTGGATTTGCAGATACAAAGGGGATCTGAGATTTTGCGGCTTTATGAATTCAACATTTATCCAAACTAGTTCCTAGTTTCCTGAAAGCTGCAACACACATGTATTCATTGGATCACAACATATANCAATAACTTCCTTTCTATGGATTCATATTGTACAATGGGTGAAAAAAGTGCTTAAACCATTATTGATAGATATAGCGTATAATGTTGACCTCTGTCTGTCATTTTTGTTTTTTGTTTTTCTAGAACGACCAACTTTTCTCAGAAGACCAATTAACCAGGTAGTTCTGGAGGATGAGGTCGTAGAATTCCGGTGTCAGGTCCAGGGGGACCCACAACCTACAGTCCGGTGGAAAAAAGATGACGCTGACTTGCCGAGAGGAAGGTGAGAGTCCAAAACCTCTTCTATGTGTAATTTTGGTTTAATATATACATTGTGTAAGCATTGCAGCATCTCTAGTGTATTGATTTTGTAGTTGACAGGTCATTCGACTGGTGCTCAGTTATTTAACAACTCAAAATGCAAAAAAACAGAATTATTTTGCCAATTCTACCCGCTCTCATTTGCCCTTGGCAGGATTTGTAATTGTGTGTAATCTGTGCAGCTGTGTGTAGTGTATTTATCAAACTAATTAATAAGACTTCCCAGCAAGGGGGTAACTATCTTTGGTGCAGGGATTGTAGCTGTTATGGACTCNGCAAATAAGGCCAATGAATTCATGTGAGTTCTGTAACACGGGATGGTACATGGGGTTCCCAATAGTCTGTGCAACCCCTGTCTATGAGCACAGGGATGAGCACAAAAGGTCATAATCTCTTATAATTATAACACANGAAAATTGGTCTGAGAAAGACTACACATTGGCATTGCAACAGCAACATATAAAAGCCTTTCCTGCTACATATTATGAATTAAAATCATATGTAAAATATAAGTTAAAAACTATGCAGCACTACACCCCCCTTATGGGGGGAGACCTACAATGTAACAGGATGGCTAGTATGTTGATAGTTTGAGCAGGGGCGGTGCTAGTCGCACTTTCCCTTCATTGCCACAGCTATATATATATATATATATATATAATGATCCCTATCTCTACCTATATCTATAATTAATACCATGCTAGATAAAATTTACATCCACAGTGGTATATAAGGTTTATTTGGCCCTGGTTCTTTAGGCATTCCCCTTAGGACACCCTAGGGCACCAGGTTACCTNAAAGAATTAGGAAAAAAATATGCCTATAGTTTTATCCCCATATCGGAACAAACTATTAAGTAGCGAAATTGGGACTGTCCCACTGAAATCAAAAGAGTTGGGAGGTCTTGCGTNGGGTCTCTTACAAGTCATTCCCAGTCCACAAAGATATCTGGATTCATCAGGGTTATAGTTACTAGTACATTTTGTNATGACAGAAAATGTCGGTCTGGGAAAATAATGGCTTAGAGGGCGTCTGTAAACTGAATTTTGTCCCTTTGTGAGGTGAAGTGATNTTCAATCATAAGAATGGTCCATGGTCATCTCTTCACTACAAAAGATTTGTACTGTCCAAAAAGATATTTACTTTGAGTAGCTGAATGCTTCTAAAAAGGAGTGGAGCTGTTTTCTCGTTCTTCTGGTGTGTACCTTTTTTAAAGCACTTAAAGTCATTTTATATTATTACACTGAAATAAGATTCAGGAACAGGAAGTTCCAGACTGACCATACGCATCGGCAGTACGGCTGCTGTCCCGCTCACTAGAACCGGAAAATGAAAACGTCTAAATGACATTCTGAAAACACATTTACAGAAGAGATTTTCTGCCGGAATGAGGTTAAGGAAACCAAGTCAAACAGACNTTGTGCCCTAACACTCTTGTACCATCTGATTTCATAGTTTTCTTTCTGATTTTCCGCAACAGTGTGACATTTTAAAGAAATATATATGTGCGTTTAGTTTGCTAAAGAAACAACTATGACGTCAACAATAAATTTCGAAGGCACTGGCATAAACCTCTATAATACCCAACAAGGAATAATGACAAATGTGATGTGGACAATTAATGCTTTAGATGGAATGGGATGCGTGGGGGGGAAAAGGGGTTAGGATATATCCAAATTGTTCAGATTGCAGCGGGAAAGTCGCATTGTTGGGAGATATGGGTTAGGGACTGGGTAAGCGGACGTGTTGGATGTCCCCATCTGGATGGAGGCCTTAAGTAAAAGAACCCTTGATATAAATAAGTATATTGCCCATTTTTTCCATCCAGTAAATTTGACACATTTGTATTAGAGCCATGGACATTAAATCATTTTATTGGATGGAAAAAATGGACAATATAAAACACTGGCCTCTAGTACAGACACTCAGAGGTGATACCCCAAAGAAGTTTATGTGACATAGTATTTGTCACACATAAAACATGTGGAGAACATGTCAAGGGCAGCTTAACATTATGGAAAGACATCACAGGGTACTGATAAATAATTTGATTTTAATATATATTGGAAGGTGAGATGAGACAATGCTACTTATCAGGGGGGTAAGGAGGTGGTTCTGTCTAAGTATGAGGTCCAGGCGTCCATCATCTGTTAACATATTGCCAGCTACAGGTGCTTCTGGCAGCGTATTGGCATCATGATGTCATTTGTACGAAGAGCAGCGATGCTCCCAACTTGTTGGTCACATTCCCAATGCATTATGTGGTGAGGGGCAACATGTGTATACTTCGGGCACCAGCCACCTACAGCTCTGAATGTATCACCTAGGTACATCTTGGTCAGAGTTGTTATTATAATAAATAATATTCTACTGATAATACTAATAATAATAATAAAACAGAATATTATAAGAAATGTATACATATAATAATACAGTAGTTGCATCTATCTGACCTCAATGACAGTACAGAGACATGCAATGTACATCTCCTTGACCGCTTCTTGAACTATGTCTCTCGTGACAAAATGTTACAACAAATTAAGATTTTTAGCATCCATAAAGTACAACAATTTGACAGAGTTACAAATGGCAGATTTATCTATGTGCATGCCAGGGTAAACCTTCACTAAACCTTTTAATTTTTTTTCTTCTTTTATAGCTAAAGCAAAGAAATTAGAAATATTTTATTGTTTCTTCAGTTGATTAAGGTTTAAAACCTTCTGATCCTGATCATAAATTAACTGATTAATACTAAAATGTGATTTTATGTGAATTTATTTAAAAAACTACACAATTATTCTAATTAATAATTCTAAAGCCTTCAAAGAGAGATTTTACCCAAATGCATAAAAATAAAGATGACAATGTGTCCCTGTCTGATCAGTAGCAAACCCCCTCTCAGACTTTCCTTAATTCCCTTTACCCTACGCATCAGTTTTTCCATGGAGCCCTATCCAGATTTTGTAGCATGTAAGGAGAGACCAAGGAATTCTGACACAAGACTTCTAAGACTTCTGTGTCATCCACATACACAATAGGGAAGACTAAGAACAGTATTAACAGTAGAAGGTGTCCTCAGCGTACAATTTAAATACCCACCACACTCCAAGTACAGAACACTGAATCCAGATCCGTAGTGTAAATTCAGTGTGGACCAGATCCAGACTTACAAACTAAGGAGCTTATGAGTGTAATGTTACAAATGGGTAAAACCATGTTTAATTGCAGGGGGTAAAATGAATGTTAGTGTGTGCATGCAGGGAGAATACTTTATTGTTGCATGTTGCACACAGATACTGACCAGTGTTACTGTTACACTGTTATTACACTTGGGCTGGAAACATCATCTCTCAACTCTAATGCTGTTTTCAACTAATGAAATTTACCTCCCCTGCAATTTAACATGGTTTTGAGCACTCGTAACGTTACGTTCAATAGTGTGTAAGTCCGAGGTGTACATGTTCCTTTTGAGGAATCTAGATCCAGATATGGTTTTTAAGCGTTGAACCTCTTAATAAATAGGGAAAACCCTGAATGGCGAGCATACAAAGGAACTGGTAATCCACTAATGCAACTCTCAGAACATATTGCATATCGGTTGCCACTATTTCTATAATGTTTCGTTTGAAGAAACAGATGGTTATGACATTTTTGCAATTTACTTTTGTATTTTAGACCTTTTTTTTTCCTTGAGATGGCCCTTTCTCTCACTTTGTCACAGCTGGTAACCAATCAATCTCAATTCACGGTACAGTGATGATAGCGTATGTTGTCCAGGGCCCAACTGTGACTGGGTTGAGTTTTTTCATCAGTGTTTCATATCCGAAAAAAAAAAAAAAAATGAAAACTGCTAGTGTAGCATTATACAACCATCATTAATCACAGGCAGCAACAATGAATGCATTCATACAGGCCAATGACTGCCAGGTTTCTCAATGAAAGTAACCCCGTTTGTGTTACTGTTCTCTCGCTACTACTGTTTTATCATCTCTTCTGCTTCCAATTAAGAGCGAACCTTTAGCCTGTGTGCACCTAGTTATTCCCTGTACTTAAGTTCCAGCACATTGGCAAACAACTGGCAATGCTGAAAGGTTTTACAGGCACCTTTGAACAGAAGGCTAAGCATGCCGAATCATTAAACAAAATAACTATTGAAGCGCTTTTGGATAACCCAGACTATGGTTTTAATGCTATTTAAGAATGTGAGGAGTGACCAGGAATTCTCCAATAACACTTACGTACACAGAGAGCTATTGTTTCTCAGTTACACATACCTGGATGTGATTTATTATGCTTCATAGCTTATTGTATAGATAGCATTCTGTTCTCTTTTCCTTTTGGCCACATTCCCAAGACCATCAGCTAGAGGAGTAAACAAAACATAGTTTTATACATACTGTAAATATATACATGCTATTAAATATTCTGAGTATATAAATATATATGTACTGCTTATATATGTGGCCTTACACTGTATAATACTGACAGGCTTTATTTCTCTTAGATTTAGTGTGTTTGTTTTGTAGAAATAAACATATATAATGAATTGCGCACATGCTATGAATGCAAGTGACTATCAGACCCTCCAACATGACCCATTCCAACAGGTGCAAAAATACGCTGTTCTTGTGCTTCCAGCACGGAGTTACTATGGCATACCTCCCAAAATGTCTGGACCCCAAAACGGGACAAATAAGTTTTGCCCCCGACTACACCCAAACCCTGAATAGTCCCAAGCCCCACCCCTTTTGCAGCCNAGATCGCTGCAAATTTTTTATTAAATTTAGCAATAAAAATAATTACTGTCTATCACTTCACCCCCTGGTAGGTGGACGAGACAGTCACCCAAAAGCAAGACCTGTGTATCTGAATAATGTGTTCCTGGCAGAATGGGTCGGGTTGGAGGGTCAGGACTGCGCCAGGGCTGGCCAATATTATAATAGCCCCCCACATGCAGAGTGAATGCTTTGAGTGCATGCTCAAAACAGGACATGTAAGCCGTGCAAACCTGACCTGACTAAACTCCACCCGTATTGGAGCACAGGTATGTTCATAACTAACGCCCATATTTTGCTAGGTCCACGGTTGATAGTAATTATGTGACCTGTGAGAAGACCTACAAAACACGAGGACCAGTTTGGCTGGCCCTGCAGTAGAGCTTCTGTTTGGTGTCCCTATAGTTTAGAGTGAGAACAAAGATGTCCATAGAACCCAGTACCATGCTTAAAAAAGGGGGGGGGGATTCAGCAATCATTTAGACAATTATGACAACCTTTTAGTTTCAAAAATAGATACAAAAATATAGGGGCCCCGCTGAATGGTCCCACAGCAAGTACCAAAATGTAACCAGAGATACTATATTTAGAAATATCGTTTTTTTCTGTATCTTCCTCATTTTTCTCCTCTCTGTATTACTTTCAGCAAATGCCATTTCTATAAATATAGTAGAGTATAGTAAAATTTAATATTTAATGGCATCTCATGGAACTCAATTATGTCTTCCCTCTGCAGACCTGTTTTCAAGATAAAGATAGCTATTTGTTTAGCCTTTTGTTATTAGATGCCATATTTTATATATGTTGGCCATACCCCTAGAATTCAGCGTGTAGAATACAGCCATGCATTAGCCGCTCGGCATCTTCTGCTGGAGCTTTGAAATCCTTTGTGAGTTATTTTCTTGCATTCAGCTGCCCTTTTCCCTCCTGTTATTCACAGAGCAGATGCTCTTATTGAGTTATCCACATTGATTCCCCAATCTCTTTCTGGGGCTATAGTAAATAAATTAGATCCCTTGAGTTTATATTTATTTTTTTTTTGCTATAGCGTGTACATTGCTGCATATCCATCTAGTGTCATCGAATTTCATTTCCGTGGTCAGCTGCTAGTGAGTTATTGTTGTCTAAAGGTCTTTTAGGTTTTACTTTGCATTGCTGACTATTCAAATGCTTTGTCACACTGAAATGAGTCCCAATGTTTAGGTATGCTCTTATATAGATGTATTTACTGCTTGTTTATATTTTAATTATATTTTGCGCCTGACCCATATGCTTTAAATTTTCAGATCAATTTGCTCATAAAAAACAAATGCAGGTATTGCCACTCCAATGTTGTTGATTCCTTTACTTATAATATGGCTGCATCTGTATGTACCTGCATTAATGCAGTCTTTTGACACATTTTCCGAAATCTACATGTGTCGGTGTCAGCCATACATACCACGACATGGCGCCATTTTAGAAACGCTATAAAGAGTCGCTGCTGGTATTTGTTGTTCATGGAGCACCATAAGGTGACGAAGGCTGCCGGAGAACATATGAATTATTTTGATTTCCTTACAAGTGCCATTAAGTGAGGCAAAACGAATGTGATCTATTCCACTAAGAGGTTTTATCAGAGTATGGCGATGATTAAATAGATTGGAAAGGCACAAAAGCGTAACATTGTAACGCGTGCGCTGGGAGGCACGTCTTACCATGTGTCAGATATTGAAAACTGATCACATCCATTTGTCATTTTGCCATAGTGCATGGAACAAAGTGATATTATTAATAATGCGCTAATACTGAAAGCACATGCAGGACTAATTTTATTGCCTCAAAGTTTTTTTTTAACTAATGCATGAAGTAATAAAAATGTCATAAAGATTTATGCTTGCGTGAAATTATTAAAGGCTAAAATAAATATATATTCCAGGTGATGGCTTGCTTGCCTTTGTATGTGTCCCTCATCATGACTTCCATTTGTATGCTCTGTAATTTAGATATGACATCAAGGATGATTACACATTGAGGATTAAGAAGGCTGCCAGTAGTGATGAAGGAACGTATACATGCATCTCCGAAAATCGTGTTGGGAAAGTGGAAGCCGCGGCTACGCTCACCGTAAGAGGTAAATATGTCATATACTGTTGAGATTTACTGGAAATAAGGAAAAATATAATCCAATCCAAATATCTTTGAGCACAGTCACANGATAATTGGGCAAGGGATGAAATGATATATAGATAGATAATATTTCCCACTTGAAATTTCTTAGACAAGGGACCTCGAAAGTCTTGCCTCTTACTAATTTAAAATAATTGAAGTTAATTTAGGTTTTTGTCTTAAAATGTCTTCAAATATGACGTAAATGTTTATTGAGAGAACATTATCTTCATCTGGCACATTTGAGTGTTTAAATATTTAATTCAATGATGAAAATGCACATAAAAGGATGGAGAAGACATGTAAAGCGATTGGGATGAGGATTGCACTGTGACCAGGAAATGTGTACCGGTTTCCGATAAACATCTATAATATTTCTTTACTTCCCTTCCTACGAGATTAACTATTGGTGTCAAATGTGGATGAACGCTTGCAGGCTGCCGCAGGGTCAANGTTATGACAATTTGGACAAGGATTGCCCCCAAACAATGTGAATTGGTAGGAGTCGGGTATGGGACAAGNTTCCATGTGAAGTGTTGATGTTTATATAATTCTTTAATCTAGATCTGTATTTATATTTTAAATATTGAATTCTGAAATTATGTTTTGTTTTTGTGAAATATTTTATGATTTACAGGGAACACAGAAAACGTTATGTTTTTATCGTGTTGACGTTTATATAACTCTTTAATCAAGATCTGTATTTATATTTTAGATATTGAATTCTGAAATTATGTTTTGTTTTTGTGAAATATTTTATGATTTACAGGGAACACAGAAAACGTTATGTTTTTATCTATTTTCAGNTGTGTTCAGAAATGAGTTCTTTCTGTGGTAACATTATTCGGGNTTAGTTCACAATTGGACTACATGTATAAAGATTTTAGGATACAGGAATATTTTAATTGACATAGACACCAATATTTCTCCACTATCTACACATGACCTCTAAATATAAAAAGTACATCTGACCTCGTGAGCAGAGATTTGGAAATTCTTTTGGGGGGTACAATGTTTAAACCTANAATGGAAGCCCTCTCCAAATCCAAACCCAGGATAACATAATCACCTATTCCCCTTTACCCTTACTGGAACTTCTCTTTACATCCTTCTATGTGTAAAAGTCCATGGATGCAATTATATTTGTGTAACTCCGATTCCTTAGCCTTATTATATCCAGTGTATAGAGGTCTGATTTGATTTGAATTTTTTTTCTTCTCCATTTTAAACCATAAATTTTACCTGACAGTGTCTATAAAACTGAGTGATCGTCTCATGAATTAATGCATGCCTTGATTATACTTAATGCAGCGAAACCACTTATAAGTGTAGTATTGCATGTCACACATTCTGACAGACTTTTTTTTTTATATTTTCTTTTTATGTTCTTTCACCACCATTATAATGTCTACAGTTCGCCCTGTTGGTAAGTAACCATCCTTATATTATGTTGGCATGGCTTTTGGTAGAGCGCCATCTTTCATTTACAAACTTTACGGGAGATATTCCAATTCTGAAATTGCATGTCTTTTATTATTTAGATGTAAACACCAAACTTAATGTATATATACTGGATATATATCCAGTCGGGAAGGGGAGAGGCTTATAAAAGTGGATGTGGTTTAGTGGCAGAAGAGGTGCCGGNATACCCACTTCGAGCCCTTTATAAATATATATGCATATATGCAGACATAATCAGACATTCGATTCTGGATCTCCACTGTATCCTAACTCACCACACGGGCAAGGAGCNCCCACTGCTGTTGCTCGTACAGTACATACGCTACGCTTACTTTACATNAAAATTTCTGCACCCCCGTAAAATTGTAAAATTATGTATACCTCCCAACTGTCCCCATTTTAGTGGGATTGTCCCACTTTTGGGTGACTGACCCGCTGTCCCGTCACCTTACCTTTTAATTAAAAGAAAAGCCCCAGTCGTCGTAATAAAAGGGATGGGGTTTGGGCAGAGTTGAGCAGGTCTTGGGCGCATTTTAGGCCTTCTTAATGTTGGTAGGTATGATGCTGCATGCTTGAGCTAATTAATGGACAGTTGGAATTGGAAGACAGAACTTCTGTAATGAAATGATAAATGGTTATATTGCCCCCTACCCACTGTGCTCTGTTCTGAATAGAGGGCCGTGACCACTTACGCTCATTACAACATCCACCACTGCTCTATACTGTTCAGAGTAAATCGGAGTGAGGACATAGCTGCTAGGGGGTCCAGTGCTGCCAAATTCACCTCTTCCCCTATGCGAGTAAGCAAGTAGGATTTTTAAAAACATCCATCAAACATCCATTTAATGTAGGCTATAGTATATTAAGCCTTGGAGGCAGAAGGGCTTGACGTGTAACTCAAATTCTATTTAATGTCCATACTCTCGAATCTTTAATCNTACCCCCTAAATAAATGCTCAATTGTCTAACCTTCTCTCATCAATTGCTTCTCTATGAAAGGAATTTCATTGCAACTTGTGTTGAGCAATGTAAGATCAGACACCACCTGATANTTTATAAAGTACATATGTGCTCTGACAGCTTTTTAGTTACTTGTTGATGATAGAACTCCGGGAGCTACACATCACCTGGAATACTGTGTGTTCTCCACTTCTCGAAAGACGGACGTTTATAAAAATGCTTTCACTGCATAATGAACTGCACTAAAGAGGGAAATGATTCCAGTATGGATTTAGACAAAGAAAACATTGTCATAAGTGTCTAAACAGAATTCATTTTGCAATTAACCATCCTGTCCAGCCGCTGACAGCAAAATCTTTTGCCCATCTGAATAAAATATGATTGGAAATAGGGCTGTGGAAAATGTATTTGCTGTAAGCCATTCCACNTCCTGACACAAATGTTTCATCATGAATTATCTATCGCTTCTCTTAAAACATGGTAGCGTTTGTAGGGACCAGTTTCATACCTATGAAAGAGGCCTATTACTAGGACCACTAGGATTGGAAACCGTTCACTTTTCATATCCATGCACAAGTGGCGCATCCCCTGACAGATCTAGATTGACTTCTGTCTCTGACCATTTCTTGTCCTAGGTAGGGGCGTCAGTTTGGTTAAACTAGTTTCAGCATTGGATCCTTTTTTTGCTGCTCTCTGCATAAGAGTCTGGATCCGACCATGAATTCTTTTGTTTGTTTATGGTCTTAAGGGACCTGAGCCTAAATTTACTAAACTTTGTCATTGGAAAAGTAGGGCTGTTGACCATAGCAACCAATCAGATTTAGGCTCTCAGTTTCATTTTACACACTGAAAAATGTGAGGTGGCATCTGATTGGTTCCTATGGACAGCATGCCCATTTTTCCAAGAACCAATGCACGCAAGGCTCTTGCACAGAAGTGATTTATACCACCACAATGCTATGTAACCTTTTACGCACCAACACCACAAAAAATAGGCTAGTGTGGAAACAAGGATCATTTAGNCAAGCCCTAACTGTCAGAATCCTGATCCCCGCATCTTAGTATTTGGGACACATATTACAATAGCAAATTAAATGCACTGCATTTGTCTGCAATTTTATCCCTTTTGAACAGCGATTTATATTAAAATAAACTTTGCATTTCAGTATGATATTTCATATTTTAAGCAAACTAAATACGACAAGTCAATTCAAATGAAGGGAATATTAACTTTCCCTAAATATGTTTCTTACTAGATGTATAATATCTGTTATTATTTGATGTGTTTTTCTTGTGTCCGCTGGTTGTTTTTACATCCATTTCAGTACATATTTACATGGTCACATTTTGGTTAGATTGTTAATCCTCCGAAAGATAAATGGATTAACAGATTTTACCAGGNCTTATAAAAGGCTACTAATATCTCTACTATATTGTGTTATTGATTATTATGTCTATTTTAGATGTTGACAGACAGTATTTTAATTTGTTTTGTATAAGGTCACGTTACCAATCCATCACTTTATGCGGCTGACAATGATNGATTCTCACCAAACGAAAGAAAAAACCTTGTGTATAGCACCATGTCGCACTCTGTTTAATACATAAATAATGGTGATTTATTATTTACATCTCTTAAAATATTTATCAGACATGACAAAACATATACATGCACTGAATGCCTCATCAAATACCTACCCATATTGTTACATTACCCCACACTAGACTAAAAGCTTTAGTTGCTTTGGAAATATTATTCGTTGTTTATTCCAAAGTAGCAAAAAAACTTTTTAGCAAATCCATATACTTGATTTATATCAGTTCATTTTAACTCCGACGGATAAAAGTAATTCTTACTTCATTTATGTCTCTAGAACGAAAGAACATTTTAAACAAGCAGAAATATAAAAAGCAATAATAACGCTCAATCTACCAATGTATGGATAGAACCAGTGAGTACAAAAAGCAATACATTTCACTATATATTGAAGTGACATTAACGTCATANAATTCAAGGTGCAAGAAAAAGCTTGGCTTTTTGGCTTTTCTGTAATATATACATTAATGGAAACACTATGTGAATTTATAATCATATACTGTAATGGGTTGGACCTAGAATTCTGATTTGTTCTCCATTTCTCATTATGTCCATTTGATTACATACCCAGAACACATACATNAGAACACAGGGGGCATGGGCTTAGTTTTTAAAAGCACACCCTCTTAAGGCCTTATCAAGACCTTCCGTTCAGAGGAGGATTTAGGGAGAAGGAANTGGTGGACGAACATAATCAAAGTAGTGCTGACATACCATAACCTGTTGTGGATCATTGCGTTAACATTTAACCTTCCAAACACAATTAACAGTACAGACTTCATCATCAGAAAAGAATACACAAATATTCCCCCATTTTCATATATATATATATATATTATTTCTATTGAATATTATATGTTTTTTTATAGGGTGTGGGGGAATCCAGTTGTATTCTACAAATGCGATACTTCTAAATGCTTCTTGATTAGCTCTTGTTGTATTGTAGTAGCTTTAAAGATGAGGTGATTAACCTTAAGGTTCCNCAATCTCTCACTGCAAAGACCACCTCAAACATGGCCTATGCTCCTTTACTCATGTTCAACATTCTGATTTCCATATTACCCCTCTCACTCTCAGATGTTGACATTAGCATAACACTGCATACTCGTGACATTGATTGAAGTCAGTGGAAACTGCATATAGCAAGTAAGCAATCATGTGGAAAGATAAAGGGGGCTATATATAAGGAAGATAGATCAAAATAGGAAGAAAATACTTATTTTCTTATTATTTACATTCTACTTTATGTCTCTCATACACTACAGTGTCCCTGTCATTGTGAGTGGGACAATAGAATTGAGATATATTTAACAATTGGAACAACATTCTAAAGGATTATTGCCATTGTCAGGGATAACAGGATACAAACATAATATCAAATATACCCTTTAGTTTAGAGGCCTAATTAAATATTGCCAATCAATTAGACACTGTGATGATGGCCATTTTGTTAAACCAATGTTCTTCTTACTAATATACAAGGAAGTAGATTCATTGCTGAGCCGTAACTAACAATCCCAAATAAAATGCATACGTGTGTTAAGTACTAATTGAGTGTTATTTGTATGTTGTTTATACCTTCGTTGATACAACTAACTCATTTTATTTATCGTCAAAGTATTCTGACATTGTTGACAAGTAGAAGACCATTTCCTAATGGAATGTTTTCTTTTACTTCTAGCACCTCCTCAGTTTGTTGTTAGACCCCGTGACCAGATCGTAGCACAGGGACGGACTGTGACATTCCCGTGTGAAACTAAAGGCAATCCTCAGCCAGCTGTCTTCTGGCAGAAGGAAGGAAGCCAGGTAAGAATTAAATTCGCCAGATATGTTTCACATTTGTGGCAAAAAACTAAGCAGACTTATTGTATGTTCTCTACAATACAATGAGGTTGCCAACACTATATAGCATAACACATGTAAATCCCAAAATAGTTTATATAGCAAAACATAATTGTTGTTATTATTACCATTATTATTATTTTATAGTAATTGTAATCATATTGAAATATGACATATACAATTATGTAAACATTTAAAACTGACCTACATTTTTGAGCATTTGTTTGTTTATACTTCAAATGCTTGACAGCTTTTATTTTAAACTATGTATACACGCATTTAAGATTTGACTACTTTGCAGTTCAGCNTGTTTTTTTGTTTTTACGTTAACGTTTTTGGACCAATCAATTCTGTTTACAAACATTTCCAATAAATATTTAGTTAACAAAAAATATTTAGTTTACAAAAATTCCGGCGAAACAAGACAATTATTCATCGAACTTAAACAAAAAATGACGATAATACATGATGCAATAGTATAGTTTTATCACTGAAACAAACCTCCCAGAAGCNTTTCGGGTACCAGGATCTTTTATCAAGTTCCTAAAAATCAATAAGATGTTGTTGATCGTCATAGATTAATAATCTGCTCCGACAGACAATTTAATGACTCTAGGGTAGGGTAAAATGGAAAAACNGAGGTTCAAACAAAGGAAACACAGGTTTGAATGTGGAACACAATCTCATGATTTGCTCCAGTAAAATTGCACTATTGTTTTACAGATTTGTAAACACCATAGAGTACAGAGACCTTGAGATGATTTACTATGAAAGATCAAATATTCACTTTCCTAAAAGCAATCAATCACCTAAGAGTTCTGATAGTGTTGAATTTATCACATGCTGTCTGATATTTCACCATGTGTGGCCAAAAATTGCCAAATTAAAGATTTTGAAGCATAGTTTCCATCAGTCATNTTCTAGCCAACCTCAGGTAACACCAGAAGTTCTTCAGATATTTGGTGGTCCATTGGTCATTTTTAAATCGGACATATCAAATATGTACCTAGAGAACCTAATTTTTGTGGGGGAGGACTACACATCATGGACTGAATCCAGAGAAGCTGGTTGAATAGTTCCATTAAAATGTAACATTTGATTGTGTGTGCACCAGATACAATAATAATTTAAAATGTATAGAAGCTTGTTTTTGTCCGTGGGGAAGACCATTGGGATGTGCATGGTCATCCCAACATGGCAGGGTTAGCTATGCTAATAAATGAGTGAGAGCCGCAGGTAATTGATCCACATGCAGAAGTGATGTCTAGAACTTCATAGGAACTAGGGGTGGGAAAGGGAAGTTTACACCCCTCTCCCTCACTTAAATATGGGGTCTGTATCCACTCCCATATAAGAGGCAATGGTCTATGCCCACAGTATTTGGTCAAAGAGCTTTAGTGACAAGACCAGTGCTAGTAGAAATCCTTTCACATTTATAGACCTAATTACACAGGTGAACAATGTAACCAAATTCTTAAAGGGTTGAACACACTAATCTGCTAATAGTTCAGTAATATTCTAGTTGTCTGATGCATTCTACTAAATGATGTTTAGAATCTGTTTGGTTGCTATGAGGATCNTCTCCACTTGCGTGTTTCCCTCTAATCTCGTATCACTCTTCTACGTCCAATGGAGACTTTAACATATTCAAATTTATGTTGATATTCTTGGTGTGTTCCATGCTTTCAATTGCNTACAAAACAGTATGAGTGCATACTACAATAACAACAAGCTATGCGGAGTCAGCCTCNATCTAATAACAAGCTAATGGTTATGTTAAGTGGTTTTGAAGAGCTGCATGTGAATCTTTTAAAGTGGACATCCATTGCTTCATTATAAAGAAATGGGTCTACAATTAACGTGACGCATTATTTAGAAGATTAAAGTTGTGTGGTCTAATTGAACAGTGTTAATACCGATTATACACTTGCACTTGTCGTATTTTAAAGTAGTGCATTTTAAGGTNGATTTTGTTCTTAATTAAATGGAATTATTTTCTTGTTGACTTTTTTTGTTCCTTTAATTAATGATAAGCTTATTGTTTAACTAAACACTTCCAGGGGACAAAATGTAGTTTTTTTTACACAGAGTATGTATGTAGTGTGTATTATAACCTGGTGATATTAATTTCTCACATGGTGCAAGGAGGACTGCCATTTATGTGAATTAACATTGTTACCATGTCATTATAGATTTTTTCATTTAAATAAAATTAATGATAATTAATTTACNTCAGTTTCTAACTAGTTCTACAATAGTTAAGTATAGTGCCTACCAGCTTTCTCTGAAGTAGATTTCCTTAAGTAAATCACCTTAGAATGATTATGTCTGCAAGAAAATATAAC
>JABWIB010001196.1:51429-62265 GCA_016617825.1 Platyplectrum ornatum
TATATTATAATATATATATATATATATATATATATATATATATTAGAATATATTTGCACTCTAAGGCCTATATTTACTAAGCTGTTGGAATAAAAATATGGAGATGGTGCCCATAGCAAGTCAGATTCTATCTCTCTGTTTCCTATTACATACTAAAGAATATCAGCTAGAATCTGGTTGCTATGGGCAACATCTCAGTCTTTTGGCACATTTCTCAGGTCACATTTTCTTCCTGCTCTGTATTTCTTCATATCATTACATAGAATGTTTTTAATAGTCTTAATATTTAATGCATTTGTGCCAGAAAGTTACACCTGCATTTAATGCCATCTTACACAAGTGTTACAAGTTATAACTAACACATCCGAGCAACATTTTCTTATCTACTTTAACAACGTGATATTCATAAATAACAGCAGCAGGTGACCAATGTCTATAGGAAATCTCTGTGTACTCCATAAACATTGATTAAATCACGGAGTACTCTTATAAGACAGAGGAGAATCACACGAGGACTCGGTCTCTTTTAGTAATTAAATAACTTGAACTTATAAGAGACTCTTCACTTGCAGAAGTGTCTGTTTCGCGATGTGCAGGTGTAATGAACATTAGTATAAAGAACTGTTACACAAGTTATACTAAAACATGGAAGTTTATTCCTGTAAAAAAGATATAGCTATAGTGTTGGCATCTTTTAGTTTCTCCTTTCCTGGAGAAACCCAGAGTTGGCAATATGGATGTGGAGCGGAGTGTAACATCATCAACCCCTAACCATTCATACTACCGATCGAGATTAAATCACTGCCCCAGCCTTGGGGGTATATTTACTAAGCGGCGAGTTTGCAGTGAGATTGGAAAGTGGAGATGTTGCCCATGGCTACCAATCAGTTTCGAGTTCACATTCTCACATTCTCATGAAACTGAAAGCTTAAATCTGATTGGTTGCTATGGGCAACATCTCCACTTTCCAATCTCACTGCAAACTCACCGCTTAGTAAATATACCCCTTGGTCCTGATTTTGCCGACTTTCTTGGCATACCGGGAGTATTGCCGAAATCCGGGAGTCTCGTGGAAATTTAAAGAGCTTTAATTGTATACTCTCCTTTCTGGTTAGTACAGGAGATTCTTTTATGTAAACATTTATTGAATTATGCAGACTTAATGGTAAAATGGTTGAGTAATTTATATATATTCCACATATATAGTCACAACTTAAGCTTTACCAGATTTCATAGCCTATATCAAACATCACACCCTCTCTTGCCTTTAAACCGCATTGTTCTTAATGAGGGTTTGATGGACCCATTTTCTAGCGATGAATGTCCAAACCCCTCTTATTCCAGTCATTCAAATCAGGTCGTTATAGACTATTCAGTAATATAATACTCCAATCTGTTCCTAACTGTTATCTACACTGTTCTCTCCATTAGATATAAGTCCAACTGTACAAGGAGTAGACCATCGTCAAGTCCAGAAGGAGTTGGGAGACGTGATTGTTCGGCTTCATAACCCGGTGGTCCTCTCCCCCACAACGATCCAAGTTTCTTGGACGGTAAGTCCACTAAAACACANGATTCCATGTAGGCAACACGATTATTATTGCTTATTGGTGGTATTCGTGGTATTGACAGTGCCAGTAATGCTATGATTCTCCTGTAAGATTTATTATAGAAAAATATATAGTGGGACTGTAGGGGCATATACTGGGAGAATTACAGTGGGGCACATAATAGCAAGGTAAATAAAGGATAGGCAGAACATAACTAATAATTAACAGGAAAATATGTATTTTGAAGCATTTGCGTTAACATTTGTCAAATACTTTCTACTTCTATCACAAGGACATGTGTTAAAATATCTTATGCATCATGTCACTGACATTTTAGGATTGATTTTAACACATTACAAGAAAACCAGTAGTGACACAGTGAGGAAAGACAACATTACACCTATGGACATGAATAAGGTACACACATTGTACAGTACATACACACATAGCTCTCAATAGATTGTAGGGGCCTTGGATACAGGCTGTGGTGCTCCACTTGCTATGAAAGGTCACCTGTACTGTATCCCAGGGTTGACGACTCTCCTTTAGCTCCACCTCCATGCTGCCGGCTCTTGTTTTCTCCCAGGAGGGAGAAACTAAAAGTCTACAGTGCTGCTGTATCCAGAGGGTCTCCATATGAAGGGACATAGAAATGGCAATCACCAAACGTCTTCTTATGGGAATTACTGGGAAAAACCATCAAAGGATTGGCTGAGTAAATCCATCGCAGTTATATGGGTTCTTAGTAATTAATCCCAAGTGAATCAGCATGGTCAGGACACATCCTTGAAGCGATTCACCAAGCGCCTGTATCAAGCAAACCTTTTATCCATTCGACGTCACCAACAAATTCTGCCAGACATTGTAACTCTCAGAACATCTTCAGTGTACATAAACAATTAATTCATGAGAGACAGAGATGGATATAAACATTTTCCTCTGATTTATGGCCTTCCTTGATCTGGAAAACAGCTGTTAAATGTTCTTCTTAAAAACACAGCTTGTTTTGTTCAGTATTAAGAGGATATAACTGTGACTTACACCCATATCGCTGCATGCGTTTATTTATAGTAGAGACAGGGAAGTTTAGAAAATGGCCTGTTAATTTCCCCGCGACATATGCTGCAGGAATCCTAGCACATTGTTCGGAGTTATATGTGCGCAGCTTGCATCATTTTACATGTGTGTCTTAAAGGGATATTGATAATTACATTGTGTGCATACAATCTGTAATACTATAGTAGCCTGCAGAACATCCTTTATAAGTTTGCTGCCACGTGTGGTCACCATGTTCTTCATGCTTTTTTGTCACATTTCTAAAGCTAGTCCATGTGATGCCACAGCCACAAAAAACTCACTCTTGTCAACTAGAATCTTATTGGTTGTTGTAGGCAACATCTCCACTTTTCCAGTCCTGCTTTTGGGGGACTAACCCGCTGTTCCTCCCACCACCCGATTACGGGACAAACTGTATTTTTGTTTTAAAATTAAATATTTGCTGAGGTCGCGGCGGCAAAAAGGGGTGTGGCTTAGGACTGGGGCGAAGTTTGGGCGGGTCGGGTGCGGGGATGGGGTGACACAGTTGCGGGGCTTATTGGTCCCGGCCTCCATCGCTAACATGTTGGAAGGTATGCACGATGACACATCACCTGGGGTGCCACAGATTCTCTATGCCTGGTCTAAACAATCAGATTAGTAAAATATGGTTGGTCAGTCCTATCCATTGCGTAGAATTTATTAAACATTAATTTATTAACAAAAGGCGATATTATAATTTTTAAGACACTAATACTAAGTAAAAAAAAAGTATATAATTAAAACCCACGTCCTTCAAAAGTTACAAAAATATATTCTTTAGTGACGTAACACTAAGAAAATAAAATTCTCAAGTGGACATAACAAGTAAGTATTCTTCTCCCAAGTGCAGATAAATGAGGTGGGCATGATATTGCTTTTTTTGTTTGCTCTTATAAGATGTGAGTAAATAGAGATCAATTCAACAGATCTTTATGTAAAAAACCAGAGTAGCTCCAAATATTAGGGTCTCCTCCAATAGCATTTTCATTTGGTGGTGGCCCAAACAAATCCACATGTACAAATCCCTTTTTATATTTTGGGATATAAAATATAATAAAAACATAAACTCCAGCGGGATTTCAAATACCTCACCATTTGAATGATATTAATAACGCATATAAAAGAGTGCAGTGATTTACCTTGGATTCCACCACACTGGAACAAGCTCATCAATGGAAAGGTAAGCCCAGCAACACCCCCCTTCTCAAACCAACGCGTTTCGGCAATTCTCTCTTTCAAGAAGTGTTTTAATACTGTGTAACAATGCCTTCTAATATGTTGTTATAGAGAGGCATCTGATTTTTCAAAATGTTTTTATTTCATGGTCTAGCAATTCTACACTGGGGCTGAGGGATTTGAAAAGTGGGGATGTTGCTCACAGCGACCAATCACATTAAAGCTCCGGGTTTCGTTTTATATACTGAAGAATGTGAAATTGAAGCTCATTGATTGCCATGAGCAACATCCACACTTTTCCAATCCCGCAGTTTAGTAAATTATGCCCTGAAGTGTAACGACCATCACATATTTAGTCCATTCCTTCGGTGCAGATCTTTTTCAGTCACTGCCATTTTCAACCGCTCTTGCAAATTTTAGCATCACTTGCAATAAGATTGCTTTCCTTGTAGCCCGGGTAATCCCAGTGATGAGTATGATGTACTCTACTGGTAACCAGTCTTCGCCTGACCTCTCCTTGCTTACCCTACCACTCTGATATAAAAAAAAAAATCATCTAAAGTGAAATAACCAATCAGATTCTACCTTTCATTCATTTCCAGAATATATAATATGATTGGTAAAAATCCCACATATTGGTTGAATTACCTTTCAGAATATTTTGTTATACCTTCTTCTGTCACATGACATTTGGTGCATTCTTCCATTACAAGTATCCCTGTTAAATAAAATGTATAATAAGTTATTATTATTATTATTATTATTATTATTATTATTATTATTATTATTAATAACCAGGTGATAGGCCCTGCTGAGTCCCAAGGAGGCTAATGTTTTAAAGTCTTCTATGTACAGTATACATGGTTCCCCAAGCCTCTGCTATTCTCCTCAATGAACTTAAAGCACTAATGAGTCTCCAGTGACTTGTTATCTCCCGGTATAAATTCCAGGCTACTCTGATGGCTTCATTATCCATGTGTAGGGTATTACATGTTCAAAACTGTCTATTCTTTGTAACCGCAGATCACAAATCTGGTGGAAACTGTTGATGTTCTCTTTGTGTGGAGGATGCCTGTTCTCTTGAGTTTAATGATTAGTGAAGTTTATGCTGAATTGGTATCTTCTATGAACTGATGTTACATTAGGGGCTTTCCAGTGTCAGGCTTGATCACATCTTTTTATAGACAATAGAGTGGTGAATGTTGAGTCCATGTGTGACTAAAGGGCCTGGAGGAAAGGGGGCCCATCAAAGCTTGATAATTACTCCATGGCCACTGTTTCCTTCACACACCTCAAAAATCTGTTCCAGGAATTCTCAAATCCATCATGGGCACATGATCAGAACTGAACATGATCCAAAGAGGCTCTCCGAATAGTAGGCACTGTACCCAGTGTTTAAAAGTTAAACGTTGCCCCGATCACCACAGCAAAAGGGATGGGGCTTGGGTAGACTCAGGTGGGGCTTGGGTGGAGTCAGGTGGGATTATTTGTCCCATTTTTGGGCCACCCTAATTGACGGGAGGTGTGGAATTGGTTACTACTCTTGTATAGTGACACATAGGACTGGATGCTGATCTGTTTGCAGTAAGAAAAAGCAATGTATTCTCCCCCATGTATAGTATAGAGTCTGTTTCCCAACTAAGGGGTCAAGTGAAAAAAAATCCAGTGTAGTCGGATTGAGTATGTAAGTGCAACCATTTCTTTGTGTCTAAGGAAACAAGANGATAACAGGTGGAAAGTTACACCTATGTTAGTTTTCAGGAGAAATAAAATAAATATTTACAGGAGGAATATGCAGCTTTTGCAAAACTTGCACACAGTAAATGCGGCCTGGCATTGATTTAAATATTTCATGTTTACTGTCAGCAATGTCAACAGTCCACTAATTGTCTTGGCAGAACCTGACAGGGTGCATGGTATAAAATGGATTTTCACAGCTATTAGAAAGTTATGAGAGAACTCTGTTTCTGTGAAGTCAGAATACTAAATAAGGCAATTTCCATAACTTTTATTACTGCCATTCTGTTTTGCAAATTTCCCCCCAAAAAAGAAATCAGATGAAAAGATACATTTAGGTTACAAAAGAGTCTACAGGACAAATCCAAAATCTCAACCACATGACCGCTTCTAATATCGTTCTCTTTAAAAGACAGAAATAAATGGAAAAAAGCCCATTTGGTTCCAATCGCTAAGTAGTTGCCACGCTGAAACGTGAAAACATAAGCTTTATGTTTCAAAATAAATGACTGTATAGAGGTTGGAGTCCAAGTCACCTCAATGTGTTTTTGGTTTTCACTTCATGGCCTTAGGCTATGCAATAGTGATATTTCTTTAAGGTGTTTTGTGTGTGATTTTCATTAGTATTAATGGTTTTAGGTATAAATAACTCACATTCTTTGATATAACATGTCACTTTATTAGAGGGAAAAGTATTAAAATATAATGTTAACCCTTATACGATGGCAAACCATCAGGTCCCATGGGTAAATATACTGAGGTGCACTTTTATAGATTAGAGGGGCAGAGGCTCCAGCCTTGCTATATTAAAAAGGCTTAGGTCAAGCCAGTGGGTTATCTGCATCTAATCATGTTTCTTGCCCCTGGCTAAAATGATGCCCTCATATTTTTGGGGGTTTAATAAGGAAATATTTCTCTTATGAGTGCAATGAGATCATTTCCTGAACTTAAAACTTGTATTCATCCCTTAAGTACTTATGACACTGTAGTCAACTCATAGGCCTCTATTACTAAGCAAGATAATGAGGTAAAAAGGAAATAAAATAAACATATTTTAACTCAGAGCTGTGTTACCTATGTAGAGGGGCGGATTGGCCTTAGGACTTTGGCCGGTGGCTTTGGAGGCCACTGCGTACGTAGATCAGAGTATCTATGATCAGAGTAATAAATGGTGGTCACTTAGATGTTAATTGGATAGAATATGCATGTTGTATAGGGGTAAATTTCATTATTGTGAAATGTTGTATTAGATTGTAACTCTTTTACATAACTGGCTATACATAATATATATAACCCATCTATGTTATATTTCAGTTCAGGGCTCTTATTAAGTTTCTTTATTCAGTGCTAATCCTTTATCTAGCCCCGTCTATAGTTGGTCCTGCCAACATGTGCCCTCTTGCAGTTTTTTTTCCCAGGGCCACTTTGAATTCCCAATCCGCCTATGTTGATAAAAATTTGTTTATATTTCCCATATACTGTCTTATTATAAAATCTAGTTGATTGGTGCTAACAAACACCTACAGATGTGACACTTAATGTTCCTAAAATACCACCGGAGTATATGTGACAAACGGCCATCAGCAGCTAGAGCACTTTTATGTTACAACATTATTACAATTTGTGTGCAACTTTTCAGAGTTCCTGACAGCATGGAGCGAGAGCTTCACCCAGTATTTTAGAAACATTATAAGGCAGTGGTTCCCAAACTGTGTGCTTATGCTCCCTGGGATGCCATGACGCTCTGATTGGGGTTCCACAGAATGTTGTACCATGTTGATAGTGTTACATGGTAACGCAATTTTATGTATTTCTGTCTTTACCTAAATATTACACCATTTTGACTCAAAGGCTTTAAACATGAGAAATCATTGCGTCTTAGGAGCGCCTTGAAAAATGATGGAGATCCTAAGGGCGCCTCGACTGAGAAAGTTTTGGGAACCACAGTTAAAAGGAGTCACATCTGTAAAATATAAATTTGTTACAGGATACTTTTCTTTTTTAAATAATCAAAATTTTCATCTTTAGTTTTATTATTATTATACTGTATTGTTAAAACGTTTTAGTACGTTCACATGTAATTTAATGTTTTCAGTACGCATATCGTGCAACCACTATATGTTTTATTACTTTTCTTTTAAGGTGGATCGCCAGTCACAGTTTATACAGGGATTCAGAGTCATGTACCGCCAGATGTCAGGGCTCCAGTCTCCAGCAGCATGGCAGAACTTTGAGGTCAAGATTCCATCGGAGCGGACTACTGTGATAGCCAACCTAAGAAAGGGAATTACTTACGAGATTAAGGTTCGACCTTATTTCAATGAGTTTCAAGGGATGGATAGCGAGTCAAAGTCAGCTCGGACAACCGAAGAAGGTAAGAAATACACGAGCAGCATTTATTTTCCTCATTACACCCGGTGTAAAGAAATTGGAAATCGAGTTTTGTTCTTTGAAAAAAAAAATGCAATCACTTCAATAAATCCAATTTCTACNTGATAAACACAGATATCCCTTAAAAGGGTCAGGAGGTTTGAACTGAAAGATATGTCTCCCTTCAGTTTTACTGGTACTCTGCGTGTCTGTGTGTATGTCCTCTTCCAAAAAAGAAGATTAACTGTAACTGCTGTTTTTCTGTATTACTCTTATCTAACTTTCAGACTAAACTTCAATTAAACTCCAGATACAAGGGCATGCGTCTTTACTTTAAATCTGTGGTTGGCTCAAGGAGTGACATTTTCATTTATTGCCTCATCGCAGCACAAGTTCGGTGGTAATTTCACACTTTAAAGGACACTTTAAGTGCCACCAGACGTACCGTATTGAGCGTGATTTTTATGTCTCGGGGTCTTTTTTTTTGCCCAGAGATATGTGAAAGTCACATGCCTTGATCTGGTGTGCAGATTAATTTAACCTTCCGCAGTGCTACCTGCTGCTTACTGGCATCGGTGATAAATAATTTCATCACATGTCAAATGTCATCAGACATTGAAGGTAATCGGTGTTGAACTGCTGGGCTGGTAGAATAATGTCACAGTTTACAAACTTGGTCGTATTTTCACTCAAGTAGAATGGCATTAAAACATTGTACGTGACGACTATGCTGTNTTTCTTTGGTGTTAGGCATTATTTGAAGTGTTTTAACACCCAGTTTCTATATACCGGTCAGTATTGCAACATTACATATTCTGTACGGTCTGATATTAGGTACTGTGTACTGATGATAAATTAAAAACNAAGTCATTTAATTAGTGACTGTACNCCAATTNCAGCCNGACAGTCTCNATTTTGAGTGACNGTTCCGCTGGTCGAACCCANGCGGCGGGTTTGGGTGGTTCAGGGTGGACNTGTGTTGGGCTTTGGCCAGTACTGGGCAAAGCGGGATAGGATTTGATAGTGCTTAGGAGTGTGATTAGATCAGGCTGGGCTAGGCTTATTAGTTTCTGCCTGCCAAATGTTTGGAGGCATAAGACTGATGATGATGATGATGATTTAAGCGTTTAGTCATGACCAACCCTCAATGACTTTATGGGACAGCTTCCTCCACTACTTTCCATCTATAATGGTATACTTTAGCTGTTTCAGACACTTGCTGATAACGTTTGATAATCTTAATTGCCTTTCGAAATACGTCCATACTCTATGCCAATGACACGACAGTGGCCCTTGGAGGCATTTATCACAGATTTCTTTGTTATAGCTATTATCACTTGTTTAAGATGCCTGCTGTATAGAAGTGCATATGGGTGACTGGTTCTCTGATTTAATGTATTCTTTTGGAAATGATGGGTAAGGTGTGCCCCCCTTGATAGGTTAAAAGGGCCGGGTCCATGCACCCGACAGTGTCTTGCAGAATGCTGGACAGTAATCTTCGCAGTGTTGTATAACATAGTCTGGCATTGATTGAGCAGTGATTCTTTCATGGAGAAACAGATTATAGTACAACTTTGAAAATAGCTCAACTCAAATTGTCAGCTTATAAATTCCTGCACATAAAAATAGCAATCTCTCGAGGGCCAGCAGTCCGGCCTGAAATAAAACCGGCGAGAGTGAAATGAACAAATCAAAGGTAGTTGACACATTCCAAACAGGGCCAGCTTTCATTGGATGACTTCTTATATAGAATAGTACTNCAAAGGCCACCATCCAAAAATTAATTTCCCCACAGTTAGACGTCTTACCCGCAGCCGGCATTTGTCACATAGAGTGCGTATTCGTCTCCCACCTCTTTGGCCTTGCGGAAGTTACAAATTGAATCCACTTTGGCCGCGCAAGGAAAAAGATGAGCAGCGATTTGGGTTCCTGCACATTTGTGGAAGGCAGCTCAGTACTGAAATAATTGACCTGTCAACGCTCAGGCCTGGTGTCTCCACATAGGAGCAGTGAGGGAAATGAGAAAACGCTTTAAAAAATGTTGTTTTGCTACATGGTCTATTTAATAACCGCAGCATCCCTAGACAAGTGGTTTAATTTATAATGCTGTTTCAGATGGGAAACAAATAAAATCACCAGAGACAGATACTATACTGATAGTAGATTTGTTTTTTAATACACCTTCATGTCTTTAGATGTTANAAAAATTCTAATATATAAAAAGTATAAAGAGTACAAAAAAGGAAAGTTAGAAATGTTTACAGATACTGGACCAGAACCAAAATTTCAGGGTCAGAACCATACAGTATCCAACTTTCTGTGCCTGCAAGTGTTAGAGAGACCACTTCACACAAAAGGCCTTTCAAGCTTCCGACCCTGCCTTCACAACATGAAAGACGTGTGTAACGTAAATTGACGACTGTGCAGATGTNTGCATAGGGGCTCAGCCAAGATCTTACTATACTATTTGAATACCCCTCAACTGNATACTAGTAGTAGCCATCCTGTCCCTTTCTGTCCTTACCCTCCTTCCCAAGACTGAAAAAGTCGTATATCAAAGTTGACGACTCTCCCAGACTATCTGGGGGTTTCGGGCGTTTTCCTGGTATCCTGGCACATCTCCAGAGACCTGGGCTGAAGAGAGTGACNCAATGTAAATAAGTTCATAGGCAGAAGTCTTTAACTTGCTCAATTAGGTATAATGGGATTATACAATGAGGACTGTCTTCATAGTGATACTTCACTGCAACAATATCAAAAGCTCCAGAGAGATGTTTCTCCCAGTAGTTCTGATCGTGTATTTGTTGCAAATGAAGTAACATTGAACGAGATGCAGGTCTTCTGCTCTGGAAACAGTGTTAGAGATGATGTTACCTAGCACAAGTGTAATAACAGTGTAACAGTAACGCTGGTCAGTATCTGTGTG
>JABWIB010001197.1:29528-43729 GCA_016617825.1 Platyplectrum ornatum
CCAGCAGACAGGACTGGCAGAGACTCCAGCAGACAGGACTGGTAGAGACTCCAGCAGACAGGACTGGGAGATATGCAGCAGAAACTACTGACAGGACTCCAGAAGGACCAGCAAGCAGGACTTCTCAGAGCAGCGAAAGATTCTATAACTGGCAGTGACTGATAGGCATGCTAGCCCCTCTGCTACTGATAGGTGGATGCTCTGGCTAACTGACAGTCATGCTATCTGAGACCTGGGCAACGCAGAGTGATGACATCACCGTGTCACCCAGGAGAACACTCCAGACCTGATGCAGAGATGGTGAATGGTGACGGCGCAGTAAGAATGGCATCAGCTGCGCCGCACCAAGCCCAAGGTATTTACATGGCGTGTACTAGTTATCTTCTTTCTTTTTAAGAATGTTCCAAACAGTTGATTTAGTCACACCTAATGTTTTTTCTATTTCTAATGATGGCTAGCTTCACTGATAGTTTCACACCTAGTATCAACTCCAGACCTTTTACCTGCTTAATTGACAACTGTACATGAAATAGTGTTTGGGTTGATAGTTCCATTATTTTTGAATCATACAATTTTTTTTCAAAAAAATCGCTCAATTGTACAGATTTATCTAATAGTGTATGGCCAGCTTGAGTCATGAGTGTAAGTCATGAGAGTTTGTATGTTTGTGACACATGTAGAGCAAATGTATTATGGAGTACACTGTGTATGTATCTAAGAGATAGAGTTACTATATTATGGAGTACACTGTGTGTGTGTGTGAGAGATAGAATGAAAATGTATTATGGTAGTATTATATTATGATATTATTTTTATTATTGTTTCAGGAGCACAATATATGCCAGTCACTGGTGTTAAATTGTAAAACTGAGTGCCATTTTTGCATGGGGGTGCTGAACACATCAACACTCTGTACGCTGTATTTTCAGCTTGTCAATGTACACGTTTTGTAATGTTGGCTCCTGAGAATACAGGAGAGATGTGTACATTAATTGCAGTGTACATGGTGTGACTTCCATTCATAAAATACTTTTACTTTCAGAATTTTTTTGGCAGCATAATTATGTACTAAAAAATTGCCTTGAGTTTGGAACTAGAACAAGTGTATTAATTTTTATTTAAAATTTAAGTGTTTTTTGTTTACGAGGCAAGACAATGACTGTTACATAAGGCACTTATATAGAGGATTGAGTGTTCTTTTTAAAAGATAATGAAATTTAAACTCTCCAATATTAAAGTCTATTTATTGGTGTTTTACTGAATATTGCTCAAACCAACATGATAAAGCCAGGACATCTGTATTTTATCTATGCAATGATGCTTTAATTAAAGATAATTGGAGCCTGCTTTCCTCAGAAATTCAAGTATTGCTTATGGACGTGTTAGGAGCTAAAGGACAAATTTGGTTAATTCCATATGGCATCATTTGCTTAGTAAAACAACAATAAAACTTATATAAGACCAAGATAAAGTTCTCTACAAATAGGACCAAAAAAGGGCTCAGGATAGATGTTCTAGTTTATTTATGTTATCTCTAATTCTGTGTGGTGCTCAACCTAATACCAACCTATCAGTTACATTAACTACAAAAAGGTTCTGACTACTCTCTATACATATGTTTATTTTTAAAAAACACAATTTTTATTTAATACATCATTAAAAAGGTGAAATATGATAAAAAAAATAGAGAAAAGAAGACTTTTAAAATAATTAGATACCCTGGCCACTTCTTGCTCTGTTCTGAATCCCAAGATTTTAATAACATGCTCAACTTAAATTATATGTACTTCATAATATCTGTCCTTAGGTGCACGTTTATTTATAATGATTGTTGTTTTTATTTTTGTTTATTGTCATTCCCAGAATATTAATATTGTGGACGATAGCGTGGTTAATAGGGCTGAATGAGCGGTCCCCCACTCTACGGATCATGCCCCTGTCAATCACTCCACGTGCTGCCGTATAGTCCCTTTGCTAGTCCGGACACTACTATTCTCATAGGCAGTCTCTGTAAGGGCTTGAGGTTCAAGCACACCAACTCACGATATATTTCGTGTACACCCTTCATTTATATATTATAACCCGTGGTGCGTTATATACAGCCCTGCATCTATAGTTCACTTTATGCAGCTCTACATATATCCTGCCTGTTTACGGCTCATGCCGCTAGCGCTCGTGACGAGCGCTCTCATCCGGTCCTTCAGTTGGTCCTGCTCATAGGTTAGGGTTTCTATACATATATCTGGCACTGATCTTGGGAATATGAATATTATATTGTTAGCAGTGTGGCATAGGGTATTGGTAACCCTACGTACGTTTCACCAACTCTCAGGCTTTGTCAAGCCTAATCAAGCAAACCATTTACTTTCAGCTCATTCATATCTTATCCAGAGACCTGTTAATACTATTTAGTTTAGTCCCCCTGTTACTTTCCAAACCTTTAAATACCAATGCCATTGTCTTAATGTAATTTTCCAAGTCTTGCTATTTATAGCTCTAGGGGTTGTATTGTGTGCAAGTGTTTGGAACAGTCTAATATTCCAGTGGGGGGGAGAAGACAGAAAATGAAAGAATTGGAAGGAGTTGGGATTAACGGTTGGGATACGCTGCCGGAGATCGGAGTAGGAGGACCAGCCAGAGGCATCTCTCAAGTCAGAAACAAGTCTGATCCGGAGATCCCTTTCAACCCCGCGAAACACCGAAACACCCTCAGACCCAACCAGAGGAAAGGTTTTGTTATCCCACAAGGGTAGCAGGGAGGAAGTAAGGGGAGGGGGGGTTAGACCAGACTGACAAGCATACCATATGGACGCAATAAATGCAGTGGTAGGTTAAAAGGAGTGAGTAGATGGTCGTTCAGTGCAAGGAAGCCTCAGAGGGAAAAAAGGAGGTGAGCCCCATATGGGAAGTGTGAATATCGAATTTACACCAACTAATGCTGAGGGGAATTATACACCCAGATTAGTCACATTAGATGTACTGTCAACCCCAATAAAAACGATAAATACACAAAAAAAACCTAATGTAAATAGTTTGACTACGAAGTAGAGTACGGGGGTATACATAAAAATATAAAATATAACTTTTAATTGTTATCTACATTAAAACTTCCCTGGGAGGGTAAATACAGGAATGCTAGTATAAGGGATAAACTAGGGAGAGAATAATACCCCTATAATTATTAGCGGCTCTTGTGTATGAGATATTTACCCTTCCTTCATATGTATGATTAGGTATTGTAATAGTGTTTGGATTGTGCATATTTTGCATGTACCTTGAATATGTTACGTTTTAATGAAGATAACAATGAAAGTTATATATTTATGTATACCTCGTAGTCTACTTCATGGTCAAACTATTGACATGAGGTTTTTTGTAAATTTAAAGTCTCAATATCTAGCTAAGCCAAACAACCCAAGGGGGCATATGAGGAAATCAATGATCTCAGGTGCGAGGCACAGTAGTATAAACGAAAGTTGGGAAATCCAAAGCCTCCCAGGGTCGTGGGCTTTTTAAGATGATATGAAATGTAAAAGAGCATTTTGAAGCTCCACAACCACTTAGGCAGGGACAAAGACTGGGAGGGTTTGGAAAAGATAAAGTAACCTTGGTAGAATATTCATTGCTGTGTTTAGTATACTTCAAACAGTTGATGGTTCCCGGTATCAAGCTTTATAAGTTTACCGTATATACTGGAGTAGTATAAGTTAACCCGAATATAAGGTAACTAAGTTCACCTCAAAAAACACGGATAACTTATTGACTCGAGTAAAAGCTTTCCCCTCATTATGTCTGTTTGTCACCCCTGGGCTCATGTCACTCATTGGATCATTGCCCCCAGACCATGCCAGCTGTACTCCATCTGACATATCTGGCTTTAAATAGACAGCTGTGGAGGAAATTACATAGTCACTTCAATGTGATCTGTATTTGGCTATGTGTACTGATAACTGTAACAGAGACCCAGCAGCTTCCAGGACAATGACTCGAGTATAAGCCGATATGGGCACTTTCAGCACAAAAAATAAGTATATATGGTAGTTCAAGTGTGCTGCTTTAAAATACTGTTCCCTATGACTGAGGCTATTGCTGCCATGCCTATGATTTGCATGGTATTTGACTCTTATCATACAGGTCGTCACTATATGATCAATTATAGCAATAATCTGAAAGAGAAGAGGAAAGTCCTGCTCTGTCAGTCAGAACTGCGGCTCTGGTGAGTTTATCTTTTTTCAGTGCATGGTGTTCTGTGTTGCTGGGTCCTGCATAACTCCAGACACTAAGTAAGAAAATTGGAGCTAGGGCGCAATTATCAATCAGATTTTCAATCCAATATTTCTGCCCTAGCGTGTACCATCTCCGATACATTGTTTTCTCAATATAACTGCTTGAAATACCATCAATCTACTATCAACTTTTAAAACTAGTGTAGTATTCTTAATGCTAAAGCACTGTTGACTTACAATATACTAAAACTTATTTAGGCATGGTGGATGGGGGAACATACAAACTCCACACAGATAAGATCCTGTCCAGGTATTGATCTTACCAACTCAGCACTGTGAGACACAAGTGCAACTCACTGAGCCATGTAAATGCTAAAACACGCACCAAAACTCTGGATCCGGTTCAGAATGTGGGTCAATTCAATTGTAAATTAATATTGCAATTGAAATTACAATAAACAAAACAAGTGATTTAATTATAATTAATAATCCCTCTAATGGAATTCTGTCCTTTTTGATCATTTATTCCACATTAATCCATCAGCAAGTCTATAAGGCAATTTAGAGTTTATCTGTCTATCTTAGATAAACCCTTAATTTGAATCCATTTAATCACCATCAGTCTGTTTTTTGGAGACGCTCTGACTGTTCACTATCATATTATGTATTTTAGAGGTTTAAAAGCAAAGACTGGGGCCTAAAGTCTGATATTTCACTAATTTAGTGATGACAAGTGATTTAGCACACACCATTGAAATTCAGTAAAATGCTTTCAATGAAATGAGCGGTTTAATTAAATACTCTGGACTGGAATCAGAGTTATGCATCTGCCTGGAAACCTGGATGTGCTCGGAAATGCCAATCTGCGCATGCGCACACAAGTGAAGCATCTGTCTGCTTATGAATACGGCTTATTTAAATGTGAGAAGGGCCGTTCCTCACCCCTTCCGTCATTTAAATATCCGAGTTTTCAGGAGATTAGCCCTGTTAATTAAGTTCAAAACTTGTCCTGACTTTGGTGCAAGTCCGGTCTAATACTATAGCTAGGCACATGCGGTAAGATAAACCGTTCCAACCGACTGATTTTTTAAATATCTTCTAAATTTTCTGGGAAAGATAGTTCCGTTTATATGAACGATTTTTATTCAACCAATCGGCCGATATCGTTCAAAAATGGTCGGCAACGTTTTTTGTTGTTCTTTTAGTCTGCAGAAACTTTGTTCTTTATGTAAAAAATCGTTCCATGTGTACCCACTTGCAATAGTCCTGCCATTAAGGCCCACTTTGGAATTATAAACCAAACAATTTTTTTTTAAATAAATCCTGTGCAAGTCCTAATTTGCACAATTTTTTTCTCCATAAAATTATTGCACCGTGTATGTCTGCTTCCAATTCCCTTTAAAAAAACAAAATATTGGTTCATTTTCCATCCACTCTTCAGATTATCTTACTGTGTGTGCCTAGCTTAAGAAGCTCCCCTGGACAATTATTAGCTTCCAAAATCTTTTTAAGGTTTTATAAAAAAAAAAAAAAAAAAAATGTAAGTAAAAAATAAAAATTATTTTTTTTGCATTTTTTTTTTACAAAAGTCACCTGTGTCTGCAGCGATAGCTGCAACATAAAAGTAGTATTAAACATGTTCAAAGTATTTACATGCAGATTTAATAAACTACAGCTAAATAATGATACCTATGACAAGTAAAATTAGGGAAACAAGGTATAACACAAAGAGACATTATAAGTACAAAAGATAAATCGGATACGGCCATTCTTCAAAATGTATTTTTGAAATAAGAGATTTCAGTACCATTGAGAGTAATACCAAAACCAAAATATTAGGAATTTAACATTTGTTGGTAACTTGATATGTTGAAATTTACACATCTGTACAGAATAAAATATTCTGCTGTAAATCAGGTCATTCATCCATCAGTTCTGTTTTAGTAATTAAACATAACAAGGTGACAAAGTTTTATTTTTGTCATTTGGGCAAAACACTAATTGCTGATGGCACCACTTTCTATGTACTTCCATCTGAAGGGATAGTCAACATGTTTTGAGGCCTGGTTTAAGGAAATGGCAAAGGTTAAAAGGAGTTTATATCCAGTTTAATGTTTCCCTTTCACAAAACCAAGGGATTATTCTGCACAATCCATAACCCATTAGAGAGTGAGACACAAAATACCTGTACTCATATAACTGGGTGGTTTAAAGGCCTTTGTGCTTTATATTATAGCATTTTATGGCCATAAAAAATAACCACATTATTTAAGTAGGATAAAATATATGGTGACCACGGTGAGGGTTCTTTTCTGTAATATTGCAATATTGTATAACATCAATCAATTTATTACATTGGAGCCCTTTTTTTAAAAACCTTAGCAGACATCCAATCTATATTTTTTATGAATTGGTGCCTCATCATTCTACAATGTATCAAGTTAGAACTGCATATATAGAATAAATTAACAGAATAAATACAGCATATAACAGAATAAATTAACTGATTGGAGAATCATTTGGACACCTTTTCATTCATTTTATTTTAGTTTCTGTTTGTATAAATGCAATATGATAACTATAACAGTAACTATACTGTAAGGGGGAGGGAACTACATTTTATGTACTGATCTCCTTTGTAACAAAGTTAAGGTAGCTGTTATGACACTTAAATAATTTGGTCTGGATCCAGTCTAATACTATTAAATAGTTTGTTTAAAAAAATAAATACAATTAAACATTAATGATATACTCATATCTATCTATCTATCTATCTATCTATCTATCTATCTATCTATAATGCAAGACAATAAAGGTCTCTGATAAGTAACAGATTTGTCCTGTATTTAGTAATATCTACTAATGAGGGACGTATTGATGACAGAATTGTTTAACCTGTGTGCTAATGATAACCCAGACAATGACACCAGGGCACCATGTTCTGCTAATAAGACTGCTTGAAAAGGAAATAAATTCTTTGCATACTTTTATTGACCTGCAGAGGCAGATGAAACACATTCAGTATTGTGGCCTAAGATCAGTAAAACGCAGTCCTTTATAAGGATTCCTGTACTTCTATACACAAAGCACTATTATATGTAGAAAACGACTATGTGTTACTATTAAACAAAGACAAGCCGCAGGCTACCATGCAGTAATATGTACTACTGAAAACACAATTGCTAAGCAAACACAAGGTCACGTGAAATGACTTTGGCTAATTATAGATAATTAGGATGATGCAATGTTTTGATTTTTTGTACATATGGATCAAACTACTTCTCTATATGTCAGTCATACATCACTCAAGCATGTGCCTCATTTATTGGATAATTCCAGTCTACTGCTCATTATTAAACATTATTTATCATGGTAGCTTTTTTAAATCATTGTTATTTATAACAGATATAGGACTAAATCAAAACTTTATTTGCTGGACCTCCAATGAATCTTTTAATAGAGAACATGAGAAATGCCACTTTCACCTCTCTTGGAAATGAATTCAGAGTTTGAAAACAAGAGATGATTTACTGTTAAGGGAACCCTATAAGGTAGTAAGGAGTCAGTATTCTTCAGTCTTCAGGCTACTGAGGGGTGGGCAGTTACCCCTAGTAGTGTTGCTGCATATTCACAGCCAAGTTTATCTGTTTTGGTTAAGCCTCTAAAGGTGTGGACAGGCTTGAGCTGCAGGGAGGCAGCAGGTCGCAGTCACTAACCGGTCTTATTCTCACTAAAGGCCCAGACAAGAAGAGAGAGCACAAGACTGACAAGGCACACAACACTAAACAGGGACCCCCAAAGATGACGGTAAAGGAAAGTAAGAGCAAGAGCCCAAGGAAAAGGTAAGGACCGAAAGAGGGAAGAGATAAGAAAAAGTCATGTGAGAGTGAGGAGTGATAGACATGAGAGGGAAGGGAGAGTCTCCTTGAGTGGAGGAAGGGAAAATGCCCATCCCCATTCCCCAAAGCAACCGATGGGGAAAAGTCTGGGCAGAGCCACATGTAGTGGCAAGGCAGAGCACACTTGCGTCCCTGTAACCAATGTTACTATTGGGATGTGAGGCACATTGGAGCCGCACGCCAGCAATGGATACTGATGAGGGGTAGAAGAACTTCAACCTACAACCTGCTTTAATAGGAATCTTCTTGTAGAATTCTGTGAGGAGACATTGGCATGAACGTCCTTGGAAGGAACCCGACAATGCTCTTCAGAGCTATAACCCTTCCAAATAACTATAGGTGAAATTAAAATTCTTATTGATGGTCAATATTCACCTGTGGTGGTCTTGGTAGGATGAAAGTAGATGAAAGGCCACAGGATTGATTTCTTTAATGATCTTAAAAGGTATAGTATACACTAATTTCTTGGAAAATTTTAATACTATTGTCCTTCAGTGTCATGATCTCAAAGGAATTGGCTTAAGGTTGGAACCTATACAGACGATAGAAAAGAGAGAATTTAGTAAGCAGAGTATTATTGTATTCAACCCAAGGAATACAGTCAGGCCAATTGTCCTGGCTTCTGGAGACAAAAAAGTTGAGGTATTGCTTAAGGGACAGTTTGACCCTCTCTGTTTGTCCATTGGACAGGGGATGGTATGGTGAAGGTAGGCTGATGTAAATGCTTAAAAGAGTGCAAAAGGCTCTCCATAATTGGGCAACAAACTAAGGACCCTGGTTTGATACAATGTCCACAGGAATGCTGTGCAAACGAAAACTATGTTGAGAAAAGAGTTGGGCCAGATCAAACTTGCTAAAAGAACAAAATGTTCAAAAACAGGTCCACCACTACCCTGATGGTGTTACATTCCTGTGCCAGCAGTAGATCCACAATGAAGTCCATCGAAAGGTATGACCACAGACTTCATAGACTGACATAGAAGACCACCAAACATGGAGAGACAGTCACTTGAGTTCTAGAGATTCCTTGATGTCCAGCAGTCGGGTTACAGTGCACTGACTCAGACAAGATGGCTTTGCAAAATTAGATAGGGACAAATAAATGAATGATAGGAGTATCTGGGTAAGTGCAGTGAGAAAGGTGCAAGGAAAAGAGCAGGCAAGGACAATGCTGGAAGGTAGCTGGAAGAGAAGAAAAGAGCAGGCAAGATAACAACTAGAGGTAAAAGGACGGAGATAAAATAAATGGTGCAAGGCAGCGGAGCAGGGAACCAGGAACTAGCTATAACCTGCAGCGTGCTGAGGCTGCTGGCATAGAGTGGCCAATTGGAGAGCTTGCAGAGCCTGCTGCGAATGCTGACAGTCACAGGTGGACAAAACCATTTAGAATTTCAGGAGGGAGGGGGGGTTAATTCAGGTTGCCAGCTTGGTGATGGGATGCCAACCTTCCCTGTCTAGTAAAAACTTCCATTTATAGGGTTACTAAGGAATGGCGGGACTTGGCAGTAATATCCTTAGTACCGATTGTGTCTTGAAGCAATAATTTTCATTAAATCACTTGCCTAAAATCCAGGTCCAGGAGATTTGCAATGCCAGAAAATCCAGAGTCTCCTGGGAATATTCTAATCTGTTATTTACATTTGGACTGGGAAATGCATTCCCTCAATTCTCGGCAATCCAGCTTGTTTTTGCTCAGGTGTAAAAAGCAACCTATTATCCTATTCTCTTAAGCTGGTAGAGCTCAGTCCACAGGAATGGTTACAATACAAATATATAAATCTAATAACGTATCCCATTGCGTGCGGATTTTTGATTTTTGCACAGACTGGGTCCAGACCATTATTCTTAAAATAGTTTGTTGAAAATAATATCTAATCAATTATCTGAAAGTCAAAATATTTATAAAAGTTTAACAATTCTATACTACAGTGTTTCAGACTGTCTCACATATTTGGAATCATTTACAAAGCAATCTGATGTGGGTAATATCTAGTCTCTATAGTTGGAAGCAAAACTAGTAGTGGAGCACTGCGAAAGACAAAACATGTTAAAATTGAGCTCCCAGTAATTATTTAACAAGATATTCAGCAACTGCCACCAAGTTGTACAAAACTCACAGTGTGCCATGGAAATATACCTTTACACATCTTTATTTTCTTCAATTATATTGTTTATACACAAAACAAGGGGTTATGTCTATTCCTTTCAATGCTAGTAATTATGCTAGACGTCTATCACTGGTCTCTGGTTTGTGGTTGTATGTGACAGTATACACATATGGGACAGGATCCAGATTCCGAATGCAGGAGAGAGGAAAGTGTCACTCCCCACTCTCAGTTGGAAAAGCCAGGTATACAGCTATCAGCCATAATTCAGGATCCAGTACAAGCTCCCTAGTAACAAAAAGTGAACAATTTGGGCAAGAAGCAACACCTCATACACCTACATTAGCTACAAAATCAAAGCTACAATCAAAGCTACAAAAACATGTATCAAGCACCAGCATAGGCAAGAAACTCTATTAAATCTATTAAAAAATTAAATGTATTAAATCTGCTCCTCAGATGATCACAATGGACTGGATCTAGACTTACGTGATGCTGAAGACTTACAACAAGTCCACACATAAATGTGGATGTAGTGAAAGCCTGGATAGTATGAGGACGCTTAGCACACCCTTAGACAGATATCCACCACTAGCATAATCGAGTGGCCTTCCTGCCCCCACCTATATTGGAAAATCTGCAGAAACCCTTCTAGTTAGGAGGTGTAGATCCAGAAGTTCAGACACAGATCAAACTCAAAATTCAATATTTGCAATCAGAAAACAATCTGGATTTAGTATAATGATTACACAGGAAGCTGCACATGTTCTATAACATTATAACACACAATACATCCATTGCAGCTGGTATTTGCTAAAAACATAACCTTAACTACTTAACCCTCTGCAACAGCACCAGTTCTGGTTCTTTACAAATGGGTAGAACTGTTATAGTCACAAGACCAATTACACTGGATTCTGTCTACTTGCAGTTTATATTGCAATCATTTTCTTCAGAAATAAAAAACTTGCTTAACAAACTGTTAGCTGCTAATAATAATTTGTGAAATTGTTATTTAAGGAAGGACTGAACTGAAGTAACAAAACACAACGTATAGTGCATGGAGTAATCATGCATATCCAAGCTAAATAGCAATTTAGTAGTGCAATAAAACAAATTTCATTAACACTTTATACTTTTATTTGGTTTAAATGGCCATAGTGATGAGATACAGAGCACCCTAGGATGAATGTTAGTGTTCCATATCATGTGACACTAATAGTATGCTACAGCACACATTCCTGCTTTAGCCTCTTCTATATACGGCAGAGCAAGAAACGTATTTTGTGCTGATGCAGCACATTCATACACAGTAAGGTGCTAATCCATACAGGATATATGCCAATTACTCCAGGGTGGGGTATTGCAATATTGAGTTTCGTTTGAAAAAAGTAATATATCTGAATTACACTGAATTATTGCATATTCAGCATATTCAGCACGGAAATGACTTTAGCCTGAGATGTTTCACGTATCGGTGCTCCCAGATATAATGAATTTGTGGTTACTACATTACAAATCATGCCCTCAGCATATGTTGGGCATTATATTAGTGGTTGCAGAGCATGAGGAAATGCTTCTCATATTTCACCTTTGTCTTTGATTTCTTAAGGAATTGATCTTTATCTCTGTGTTACATAAAATGGAAGACAGGTAAAACATATAAATAACTAGCAGCTGCAGGAAAAGACCAAAGCACGTATTTAATGTGTCTGATTTCTTAAGTGTAATAGCCATAGCTTCTGCTGCTATTTTATCCTGCAAGCACTGATGCTTTCATGTCAGTAGCATTATGCTTACTGTTATATATATACTGCATTATCTGATTGATGTTAACAGTAGAGCCCTATAGAAGCACACTGACCCCATCTTCAGAGAACACATATATCATGGTAGCCAACTCTCCCTTAATATCAGGGAGACTCCCTGAAATGTGGGTGATCTCCCTGACTCCCTGAAGTGTTGCACAATCTCCCTGATGCTCATTCAGTTCAAGAAAACATTGTGTTATGATGACCGAATTCATAAATTGTGTCCCATTTCTATACAGATAAAGAAGTCATTGTGGCTCCTTTTTTCAACTGTGAGGGAGTTTTTTGTTTTTTTTTTTAGCTGCTGCTTCCAACTGCAGTATCCAGCTACATGGTGCACCCTATCTTAACACATGGGCCTAAATTTACTAAACAGGGAAACTGCAGGGAGATTGAAAATTGGGGATGATGCCCATAGCAACCAATCACATTCAACTTCTCAGTTTCATTTTACATACTAAAGAATGTGAATATGGACAACACCCCCACTTTGCAATCTCCCTGCTTAGTAAAGGTAGGCCATTGTCATTACGTAAAATGAGCATAGTGCAGAAGTGTGGATTGTACAGTATGTAGGGGCTTACCCAAGCAATGTTTACATTACCATACAGTGATATGTTGACAAGCACTCCTTTTGCACAACCTTCCCCGCCAACAGAATGACTTCCACTATGGATGTCTAGATCCTATAGGATCTCGATCCCTTATTGAGGTTTTTTATGAATGCACGTGCGCTGGTAGGATGGAAATGTTTTTTAAACACTGGATCTGGTTTAATATGTTTACAATTGTAATGCATCAAATAAGAATGTTAATTTGAACCGTATACAATGCATGAGAATATAGAATTATGTACCTTAAGTATTATAACCAAGGGGAATGTTCTCAGGATTGTCGGGGAACAATTCAATCTCTCTCTCCTTCATGGCCAGGGCCAGATTCTTCATGGCACAACCAGGAAAATTATACTTTATTTACAGAAAGAAAGGACAGGGGCACTCCCAGGAAAAGTATGACTCCACATAAATCATATGCAATAATTACAATATAACTTTTAATAAAGTACTCCCTAAGAAATCGAAATAGTTAAAAAATGATAGATAAAGTTGGAAAATTAAAATAAAAGGTGTCTGTCACCGCTATTTTCAGACTTCTCTGCCTCTCGCTAGCTTGCACTGCAGGAGAGCCGTGCTCAGAGTGCCGGGTCTCCTGTGTACCTTACCCTAAATGACAGGCATGAGCCGCATCGGCTCCAATGATCTGCCCGATCCCTATAGTAACAGGGGAAGCATTTATTAAAGTCTCAACACTGTATTCAAGCACTGAAGTGATCATGCTAGCGGTGATGACCAGACCGCTTCTTCATGGCTTAGCCATGCTTAGTCAGGCTAAGCCATGAAGAAGCATTAGCGAAACATGTGTAGCGGTCGGGGCATCACCGCTAGCACGATCGCTTCTGTGCATTTATATGTGTATATGTTGAATTTATATAACCAGGGAAATTGTTCTGGGGCCACTAGAAGGGTTACAATGCCCCTTATATTCCTATTACTCCATACTCCCTTATATTATTCCTATTACCCCCTACCCCTTATATTATACCTATTACCCCCTCCCTCTTACCTGTCAGACTGTAGCTTCCTCCAACATGCAGAGAGATGCCTGTGTAAATCTACACAGTAGGTGGAGGTGAAGTCAGTGACTTCATTGCTGGGGTGGAGGCACAATTACCCATTGCCGGGGTGGAGGCACAATTACCCATTGCCGGGGTGGAGGCACAATTACCCATTGCCGGGGTGGAGGCACAATTACCCATTGCCGGGGCGGAGGAACAATTACCCATTGCCGGGGTGAAGGAACAATTACCCATTGCCTGGGTGGAGGAACAATTACCCATTGCCGGGGTGCAGGAACAATTACCCATTGCCGGGGTGGAGGAACAATTACCCATTGCCGGGGTGGAGGAATGTAACGCCCTGGAGGGGAGGTAGCACATGGCTACTTGCACTGAAAAGAAGCGCCAACATGGGCTTCAGTGTGAGGCTGGAGGGCTGGTGACACCTGTGGGTCACATGATGCTGGGGAGAGAGTCTGCCTAGTGATAGGGGGATTTGAACTGAAGGCGGGAAATCAGTGTGAGGCTGGAGGGCTGGTGACACC